>JBBPBX010101977.1:0-12107 GCA_038048925.1 Garcialebias charrua
AAAAAGGTTAAAACTTTGTAAAAACCATAAAAACAAACAAACAAAAACAAACAAGATTCGATCAGATCGATCAAGGTGAAGGGGAGGTGAAGGCCCCTGAAGAGTTTACAAACTTTTTCATTTCAGGAAGTCAGAGCGAGTCAGAGACTCAGACGAGGCAAAGAGACGTGAAGAAGTTCTGTTCTTGATGACGTGTTGACCTGCTGCCACTTGTTGGCTCTTCTCCAAACTTTGTAATACGTCTACACCTGATCGTCTGAGAACCAGTTTGTTCCACGACAGCTCCTCAGTAATGGAGTGTTTCATGAGGACAAGTATGAGGACTGGAGGCTGGAACCAAACATTACTAATCCAGATGTGTAGAGTCAGAGCTGCCACAGCTGGCTGTTAGAGAGGAAGAGGAAAGAGCAGCAACACTTGTGCTTTCTCTCTCAGTGTCTGTCTCTGCTGGACTTTTTGTTGCTGCAGCTCACACTCTGTTGACGTGTGTGAACACGTTCAATTACACACACACACACACACACACACACACANCTTTCTCTCTCAGTGTCTGTCTCTGCTGGAGTTTTTGTTTCTGCAGCTCAGACTCTGTTGTGTGTGAACACACACACACACACACACACACACACACACTGCACATTGCTTTCCTGAACAAACACAGAGGAGACATGAAAGTGAAAGAGTTTCACTTCCTTCTGACTCCATTTTATGTCGACAGCAGAAGAACGAGGACTGAAAGCTGAATGAGGTGAGTGTTGACTCAACATTCTTCTTCTTCTCCTCTCAGAGTCTCTGAGGGGCTTTTCTCTCTGTGGAGGGAAGAAGAGGCAGAACTCACTTTTTAGTTTCCCTGGTTTGATCCAGGAATAGACATAGTTCAGCTTCATAGCTGCTGCTTTGACTCAGCTCACTGTGGTGCAACAGGTCGGGCATTTGGGGAGGAGGAGAAAAAGAAACTAAAGACAAAAACTGTTCAAAAGAATTAAAGAAGCTGTGATTTGACCAAAACTATAAAGAGTTTGTTTCAAACATTTCACATGAAAATAGTTTTTCATTTTATACTGAAAGCATTATTTTATATCTCAAGTTGAAACTGTATTCATTTTAGAAAAAACAAAAGTTCTAGGTGTGTGCTTAGTGTTTTATATGATTACCGGTAAGTTCTCCTTCTTACTTAATCTCTTAAATATTTAGAAAACATAAGTACCGTATTTTCCGGAATATAGGTCGCAGCTTTTTATCATTTTTGCATGTCCTGCGACCTATATTCAGGTGCGACCTATTTATGGCTTTTTATAAAATAAGCTGATTTGTAATCATTTATTAACAAAAATTAAACTGAGACACACTCTTACAATAATGTCAGCTAACAATTTTTTTAGGTGTTTATCCTGCTAAAATTATTCATTTATTAAAGAAAAGTTCAGCTCAGACACATATTTGCTATAATTTTTATCAAACAAATAATTGTTTTTAAGTGTTAATCTTCTTAAAAGCCTTGCTGTGCGCTCCTGTGGCAGACATTTGCAGCAGAGCTAAACACGGTCCACATTTTGACGTAGGTGCGACCTATATTCAGGTGCGACCTATATATGGATTTTTCCAATTCTTTGGCAATAATTGGACAATGCGACCTATATTCAGGTGCAACCTATTTTCCAGAAAATATGGTAGGCCTATTATACTTGTAGATTAAAAAGAATTAAAGTAGATAATTAATATAAAATATTAAATGGCTCCACCCGCAGCTGGAAAAACAACAAAAAAAGACACTTCCTGGTTTATCCCGGTGAGACGCATATTATCAGCAATAATAACAATAATAACGTACCTTTAAACCTACTAGAAGGTGGGACAGTTTCACTGCTACATATGGGGTGATAACAACTAATAACAGCCATTTAAAGGTGCACTCTGCAGTTTCTATAGAACTCAGGACTTAGGAAAAATTTCAACAGGGAAAGTATTCTGGTCCCTCCCCCTCAGAGCCATATATGGCTCTGCTCCCCCTTGCTCTGCTGAAATTCTGCTCAGCCTCTGAATGCTCCGCCTCCACTGCATGTCCTGTGGCAGCCGCTGCAAATTTCTGTGTTTATATGTTAATAAAACCTTCTAAAAAATAAAATAAAAACATGGAGCGCTGGTCCAGCACACCAGAACACCAGGAAATCTGCAGAGCCTCGCGCAGCCACGTTGAACCCGAGTTTAATTCGCTTGTGACCAATTCATTCATTTCCTCATTTTAGTCATGGACTCAGCGGAGGATAAAGCGATCACTTGACTTTTGGCAAAAAAAAGTCCAGATCATGAATGAAGAAGGGGAATTTAATACATTTGTGTCACATACAAAACAGTTTTGCATCGCTTTGCAATTATTTCAACGAGAACCTGCGCGGCCGCGGGGGGGATGGGACAGGCGGGGACAAGGAGCGTGAGAAGTGAGAAGCTCTGTTTTTATTGGCTGGTTAAAAACTGTTTTTATTGGCTGGTTAACGACGGGTCACTGCGGATTTTTAGAAATGCTTTTAGAGAAGCAAGGGGACTATAGTTTTTTTCAGAGATTACTTTGTCTAACATCAGTCTGTCAGGAGATAGTGACAGAGTGAAGAAATATGTTAAAAATATATTAAAAAAAAGTTACAGACTGCACCACAAAACTGCAGACTGCACCTTTAATGGAGCCACTCATGTTTTAGACGTTTAAGTCATGAAAATGACTTGAGCTGTTTGATATAATAATGTGGTAAATCCTGCTCAGGGTATTTGCTGTGTGAATCACTCTCAGCTACCACCACATCTTCAATTGGACAAACTATAAAAGTTAATCAGAGGTAAACTTATATCCAATGTTAAATTTTTCTAACTTTAATTAAATTACGTTCAGTGGTTAGTGAGATATTTTGCTAACAGACATTCACACAGGGCAGCAGCCATTAATAATAAACTGTTTGTAGAAGGTGTTCCTCAGTCTGGCAGCAACCTGCTGGGTGTTTCATTCACCTGATGGAACAAGGACTGCTGGGAAACAGAGTTCTGATCAGTAAACAGGAAGTGTGAGTAAAAGGAGTGAGTTTTGACAACAGAGAGAAATAAGAAGCTCCTGCTGGGAACCAGTTGATGTCCACACAGAGCCTCCCTCCACCACTGGGAGTCACAGCTGCTGGTGTTTGTCAGGAGAAGCTTCATGTGTTCAGACGGGAACTTTCCTCCAACTCCCACTCAGTCTGACGTCACTCCACATATTTCACAATGAACACATGAAGGTGTGGCTGCACACTCTGACCAACAACAGTCAGAGTGCTCAGTTTGGAGCTACAGGGAGCAATTCAGATGTTTTCACTTCTTCTTCATCTCTTTGGACTGTTTGAACAAACTTTATGTTTGTTTTATTTCTTCTTGAACTTTGTCTTCAGGAACGTTTTCCTGTTTGTTTCTGCTCTCTGATGTTTGGAGAACATGTTGACTTCTTATTTCAGAACAAAGTTTCATCTTTGATGTTTAGAGAACATGTTGAGTTTTCTGCACTAAACAAACTGCATCATGTTCTAACATCACACAACAGCTTCCTGCTGCTTCCTGTCAGTCCTTTCAAAATAAAATGACACTAATGTTAGTTCAGGTGTGTTTGATTTCAGTTGTGTGAAGTTTAGATGGAGCAGATAATCCACTTGAACAGTTTGATGGTTGTGAAATAAATCAGAGTTCATTCTGCTTCACTTTAGTCTTTAGACTTCCTCCTTTCTGCAGCTGCAGCAGGAAACAGTTTGATCAGGAGAAGATCAGAGTTGATGTTCACATGAATGATTTGTGTTTCCTCTGCAGGTGAAGGTAGAAAGTGTGTGTGAGCTGATGTGAATCCAGCAGCATGGATCAGTGTGAGGACAGAGAGGAGGGAGTCCCTCCCTCTAAAACCACTCTGTGTGGGGAACATGAGAGCCAGAGCAAAAATCAGAGGTGACATCTCTAACTGTCCACGACTCTTCTCCATGTCAGAGCTCAGCACTCACAGGAACACACTGACTTTATTCACAGGAACGCACCTGGACCTGGACCTGGACCCAGCTGTGTGTCCTTTAAGAGCAACATGTCAAAGGCTCATCCTCTTACTTTCAAACAAAGCGTTTCCTCCAACAACCAGTAAGTTTCTCTCAGAGTCCAGTCGAGGCTGGATGATATTAAAGATAATTGTTTTCTGTTGAATGATTTTGAGTTGATTTTTATTTCATTTCTCTGAGACTAAGTTGCTGCTTTCTGTCTGTAACTTGTTTCAAACTCTTGTTGAACAATGAGAATAAAAGTCAAATCATGTGAGTTTTAAAGGATGCTGATTGTGTCGTGAACAAAGCTGCTGATGACAGAATCCAGCAGGAACCAGAACCAAACTGAGCCTTCAGCTCTGCTTTTTATTCTTCTCATGTTCACATGATCCATCAGATGATTTTAGATGAAATGATGAACATCAGCTGAAGTTGGAGCTCATTACCGTCTCCATGGTAACAGAAACTCTCAGCTGTCTCAGACTGACAGTTACAAACATCCAGGATCAAATCTCCAGTGGAAAAACCAAGACCCTCCTCTAAAACTCTGACTGACAGAGACAGAACCAGAACTCCCATCACAACCAGTTTCACTGTTAGTTTCCAGAACATCAGCAACAATCTGGACTTTTTACTGGTTTTACTAGTTTTTGGTATCAGTCCAGTCTCCTGTCACTGGTTTAAAGTCTGAATGGTTTCCAGCTGATTTCCACGTCTCCTTCATTCTGGGACAGAGTCCGAGCTAACAGATCTGGTCTGAACCCTCCTTGGTTCTGGTCTCTGAGTGGAGGTTCATGTTTTTCCAGCAGCTGACACAAAGAAAGGCTGCTGTGTTCATCTTGTTGTGTAGCTTCAGAGAACTTCCAGAAACAGAGAGTTCAGGCTGTGATTGTGAGTCCACCTTCTCCTCTCTCAGTCTCTAACAAACACAGAGGAGGCTGCAGCTCTCTGCTCTGCTGCTGCCAATAATCTGGATTACTCAACTACACACTCATCCACTTTAATCCAGTTCAAGAAGAACAACATGTCTGCTGCAGGAAGAGGAGGAGGACTGGAGAAGATGGACTGTAGAATTACAGATGTGGTGTCCTGCAGCTGGAAAGGATCATTTCAGGATCAATAACTGAGAACAAATAATCCTGTCACTTTCATCCAGAATGTTCCAGGATCCAGACTCAGGATCTGACACCAATCACCATGACTCAATCATTAAATGTCACTTTTTTAACAGGATCCATCAGAGACTCAAAGCTGGACCTGAACCCAGCTGTGTGTCCTTAAAGAGCGACGTGTCAAAGGATTTTCAGATTGATTTTAAATCAGGCCAGCCTCCATCAGCAGAGAGGTGAGCTGTCTCTAAATGTTGTAACTGTGTCAAATGGAACTGAGTCAGTCTGAAATGTTTTCATTCCAACATGTGTTTCATGTGAGCTCAGCTCTTTTTCACACTTTTCTATGTTCACATGTGAAGCGGTGTGTGTTGGATGTTTTCTCCAAACTCAGCAGTCAAAGTGAAAGAATGGATGTTGTAGGAGGAGTTTCTGAGTGTCTGTAGGTCACCAGGTGGTCCAGCAGGTGTCACCTTTGACCTTTGCTTCAAACACAGTGTAGGTAGGAACTTCCACTCAGGTGGCAGGTGTTGCTGGATGGAGGAGGACAAATAGTTTCTGGATCCTGACTCCACATGGACCTTTAGCTGGTGTTTGTCTCTGTGTGGACAGACAGAAGTGGAGCTAATTCTTCATGATTCCTCCACAGAGTGGACCAGCAGAGCTCAGAGGTTCCCAGTGCTCAGTCTGCCAAGCAGCATCAAACACAGCTGGACTCCATATTTATGGTGCGTACAAGTACTTTTCCATGTGTTGTGTTCATTGTCATCTCCATGTTGCACTTTGTAGACCAGTGAACTGTCAGTCTGTCCAACATGTAGACCAGTGGACTGTCAGTCTGTCCAACATGTAGACCAGTGGACTGTCAGTCTGTCCAACATGCAGACTAGAGGCTGACATTTTTTCGGGAATCCCACGGGTCACGTGATTCCCACGGGATTCCTGTGGGATGGGAATCGACTTAACTGTTATTCACGGGATTGGGACGGTACAGGATCGAAAGTTAACGGGAGCAGACGGGAGCGGGAAATATGTTGTGACAAAAAAAAAACATGGAACGTCGCCATTTTGTAGTTCTCTTTCCACCAGCTTGCACTGTAACGCAAGTTAAAAGAACTACATGACCCAGAAGGCAACGGTACTTCCGGCCACTGCTTTCGCCGGAATTCAAAGAGTAGCAGCAATGGAGGGAGTAAAGACGAGCGGAGAGGTATCTGAATTGTGAAAGTAATGCCTTTATGCACTTTTGTTTACAAGTTTTGTGCAGTATTTTTGTTGATAAAATGAAAACATAAAAGTAATGTCACTGTTTTAAGGAAATTTCTCAATAAATGAGTAAAATGCAACATTCTATGTTGGGGTTTATTCAATTAACTGACCTCCAAATGAGCTAAAAACAGAGACTAAGGTGGTCCTCTGCAGGAAAATCTATAGAGATCACAGGCCATGTACTACGTTTTGTGCTCTTTAGTGATTTAATTTTTTTTTGTTTACATTAAGGCAAAAAATGCCTCCCTCTACTGCCACAGATGAACTGTTTCTGTTGCTATATCTATTTAAATCAAACTGCAAAACACAAAGTAGCCTAATCTTAAAAACATTGTGGTGAAGATTAAATCAAATTAATTGTATTGCTTACGAGTAAATTAGGAAGAAAAGATGGGAGCGGTACAGGAGCGGGAGTCATTTTGAATGGGAGCGGGATGGGAGTGGGAGTCATTGCACCAGGAGTGGGACGGGACAGGAATTAATTTTTTACTCAAGCCTGGGAGTGGGACGGGACAGGATTATTTTCTGTGGGAGTGAGACGGGACAGGAGTAGAAATTCACTCCCGTGTCACCCTCTAATGCAGACCAGTGGACTGTCAGTCTGTCCAACATGTAGACCAGTGGACTGTCAGTCTGTCCAACATGTAGACCAGTGGACTGTCAGTCTGTCCAACATGTAGACCAGTGGACTGTCAGTCTGTCCAACATGTAGACCAGTGGACTGTCAGTCTGTCCAACATGTAGACCAGTGGACTGTCAGTCTGTCCAACATGCAGACCAGTGGACTGTCAGTCTGTCCAACATGTAGACCAGTGGACTGTCAGTCTGTCCAACATGCAGACCAGTGGACTGTCAGTCTGTCCAACATGTAGACCAGTGGACTGTCAGTCTGTCCAACATGCAGACCAGTGGACTGTCAGTCTGTCCAACATGTAGACCAGTGGACTGTCAGTCTGTCCAACATGCAGACCAGTGGACTGTCAGTCTGTCCAACATGTAGACCAGTGGACTGTCAGTCTGTCCAACATGCAGACCAGTGGACTGTCAGTCTGTCCAACATGCAGACCAGTGGACTGTCAGTCTATCCAACATGTAAACCAGTGGACTGTCAGTCTGTCCAACATGTAGACCAGTGGACTGTCAGTCTGTCCAACATGCAGACCAGTGGACTGTCAGTCTGTCCAACATGCAGACCAGTGGACTGTCAGTCTGTCCAACATGCAGACCAGTGGACTGTCAGTCTGTCCAACATGCAGACCAGTGGACTGTCAGTCTGTCCAACATGTAGACCAGTGGACTGTCAGTCTGTCCAACATGCAGACCAGTGGACTGTCAGTCTGTCCAACATGTAGACCAGTGGACTGTCAGTCTGTCCAACATGCAGACCAGTGGACTGTCAGTCTGTCCAACATGTAGACCAGTGGACTGTCAGTCTGTCCAACATGCAGACCAGTGGACTGTCAGTCTGTCCAACATGTAGACCAGTGGACTGTCAGTCTGTCCAACATGCAGACCAGTGGACTGTCAGTCTGTCCAACATGTAGACCAGTGGACTGTCAGTCTGTCCAACATGCAGACCAGTGGACTGTCAGTCTGTCCAACATGCAGACCAGTGGACTGTCAGTCTGTCCAACATGTAGACCAGTGGACTGTCAGTCTGTCCAACATGTAGACCAGTGGACTGTCAGTCTGTCCAACATGCAGACCAGTGGACTGTCAGTCTGTCCAACATGTAGACCAGTGGACTGTCAGTCTGTCCAACATGCAGACCAGTGGACTGTCAGTCTGTCCAACATGCAGACCAGTGGACTGTCAGTCTGTCCAACATGTAGACCAGTGGACTGTCAGTCTGTCCAACATGTAGACCAGTGGACTGTCAGTCTGTCCAACATGCAGACCAGTGGACTGTCAGTCTGTCCAACATGTAGACCAGTGGACTGTCAGTCTGTCCAACATGTAGACCAGTGGACTGTCAGTCTGTCCAACATGTAGACCAGTGGACTGTCAGTCTGTCCAACATGTAGACCAGTGGACTGTCAGTCTGTCCAACATGCAGACCAGTGGACTGTCAGTCTGTCCAACATGTAGACCAGTGGACTGTCAGTCTGTCCAACATGTAGACCAGTGGACTGTCAGTCTGTCCAACATGTAGACCAGTGGACTGTCAGTCTGTCCAACATGTAGACCAGTGGACTGTCAGTCTGTCCAACATGTAGACCAGTGGACTGTCAGTCTGTCCAACATGTAGACCAGTGGACTGTCAGTCTGTCCAACATGTAGACCAGTGGACTGTCAGTCTGTCCAACATGTAGACCAGTGGACTGTCAGTCTGTCCAACATGTAGACCAGTGGACTGTCAGTCTGTCCAACATGTAGACCAGTGGACTGTCAGTCTGTCCAACATGTAGACCAGTGGACTGTCAGTCTGTCCAACATGTAGACCAGTGGACTGTCAGTCTGTCCAACATGTAGACCAGTGGACTGTCAGTCTGTCCAACATGTAGACCAGTGGACTGTCAGTCTGTCCAACATGTAGACCAGTGGACTGTCAGTCTGTCCAACATGTAGACCAGTGGACTGTCAGTCTGTCCAACATGTAGACCAGTGGACTGTCAGTCTGTCCAACATGTAGACCAGTGGACTGTCAGTCTGTCCAACATGTAGACCAGTGGACTGTCAGTCTGTCCAACATGTAGACCAGTGGACTGTCAGTCTGTCCAACATGTAGACCAGTGGACTGTCAGTCTGTCCAACATGTAGACCAGTGGACTGTCAGTCTGTCCAACATGTAGACCAGTGGACTGTCAGTCTGTCCAACATGTAGACCAGTGGACTGTCAGTCTGTCCAACATGCAGACCAGTGGACTGTCAGTCTGTCCAACATGCAGACCAGTGGACTGTCAGTCTGTCCAACATGTAGACCAGTGGACTGTCAGTCTGTCCAACATGCAGACCAGTGGACTGTCAGTCTGTCCAACATGTAGACCAGTGGACTGTCAGTCTGTCCAACATGCAGACCAGTGGACTGTCAGTCTGTCCAACATGTAGACCAGTGGACTGTCAGTCTGTCCAACATGCAGACCAGTGGACTGTCAGTCTGTCCAACATGCAGACCAGTGGACTGTCAGTCTATCCAACATGTAAACCAGTGGACTGTCAGTCTGTCCAACATGTAGACCAGTGGACTGTCAGTCTGTCCAACATGTAGACCAGTGGACTGTCAGTCTGTCCAACATGCAGACCAGTGGACTGTCAGTCTGTCCAACATGTAGACCAGTGGACTGTCAGTCTGTCCAACATGTAGACCAGTGGACTGTCAGTCTGTCCAACATGCAGACCAGTGGACTGTCAGTCTGTCCAACATGTAGACCAGTGGACTGTCAGTCTGTCCAACATGCAGACCAGTGGACTGTCAGTCTGTCCAACATGTAGACCAGTGGACTGTCAGTCTGTCCAACATGTAGACCAGTGGACTGTCAGTCTGTCCAACATGCAGACCAGTGGACTGTCAGTCTGTCCAACATGCAGACCAGTGGACTGTCAGTCTGTCCAACATGCAGACCAGTGGACTGTCAGTCTATCCAACATGTAAACCAGTGGACTGTCAGTCTGTCCAACATGTAGACCAGTGGACTGTCAGTCTGTCCAACATGCAGACCAGTGGACTGTCAGTCTGTCCAACATGCAGACCAGTGGACTGTCAGTCTGTCCAACATGTAGACCAGTGGACTGTCAGTCTGTCCAACATGTAGACCAGTGGACTGTCAGTCTGTCCAACATGTAGACCAGTGGACTGTCAGTCTGTCCAACATGCAGACCAGTGGACTGTCAGTCTGTCCAACATGTAGACCAGTGGACTGTCAGTCTGTCCAACATGTAGACCAGTGGACTGTCAGTCTGTCCAACATGTAGACCAGTGGACTGTCAGTCTGTCCAACATGCAGACCAGTGGACTGTCAGTCTGTCCAACATGTAGACCAGTGGACTGTCAGTCTGTCCAACATGCAGACCAGTGGACTGTCAGTCTGTCCAACATGCAGACCAGTGGACTGTCAGTCTGTCCAACATGCAGACCAGTGGACTGTCAGTCTGTCCAACATGTAGACCAGTGGACTGTCAGTCTGTCCAACATGTAGACCAGTGGACTGTCAGTCTGTCCAACATGTAGACCAGTGGACTGTCAGTCTGTCCAACATGCAGACCAGTGGACTGTCAGTCTGTCCAACATGTAGACCAGTGGACTGTCAGTCTGTCCAACATGTAGACCAGTGGACTGTCAGTCTGTCCAACATGCAGACCAGTGGACTGTCAGTCTGTCCAACATGTAGACCAGTGGACTGTCAGTCTGTCCAACATGTAGACCAGTGGACTGTCAGTCTGTCCAACATGTAGACCAGTGGACTGTCAGTCTGTCCAACATGTAGACCAGTGGACTGTCAGTCTGTCCAACATGTAGACCAGTGGACTGTCAGTCTGTCCAACATGTAGACCAGTGGACTGTCAGTCTGTCCAACATGTAGACCAGTGGACTGTCAGTCTGTCCAACATGCAGACCAGTGGACTGTCAGTCTGTCCAACATGTAGACCAGTGGACTGTCAGTCTGTCCAACATGCAGACCAGTGGACTGTCAGTCTGTCCAACATGTAGACCAGTGGACTGTCAGTCTGTCCAACATGTAGACCAGTGGACTGTCAGTCTGTCCAACATGTAGACCAGTGGACTGTCAGTCTGTCCAACATGTAGACCAGTGGACTGTCAGTCTGTCCAACATGTAGACCAGTGGACTGTCAGTCTGTCCAACATGTAGACCAGTGGACTGTCAGTCTGTCCAACATGTAGACCAGTGGACTGTCAGTCTGTCCAACATGTAGACCAGTGGACTGTCAGTCTGTCCAACATGTAGACCAGTGGACTGTCAGTCTGTCCAACATGCAGACCAGTGGACTGTCAGTCTGTCCAACATGTAGACCAGTGGACTGTCAGTCTGTCCAACATGCAGACCAGTGGACTGTCAGTCTGTCCAACATGTAGACCAGTGGACTGTCAGTCTGTCCAACATGCAGACCAGTGGACTGTCAGTCTGTCCAACATGTAGACCAGTGGACTGTCAGTCTGTCCAACATGTAGACCAGTGGACTGTCAGTCTGTCCAACATGCAGACCAGTGGACTGTCAGTCTGTCCAACATGCAGACCAGTGGACTGTCAGTCTGTCCAACATGCAGACCAGTGGACTGTCAGTCTGTCCAACATGTAGACCAGTGGACTGTCAGTCTGTCCAACATGTAGACCAGTGGACTGTCAGTCTGTCCAACATGTAGACCAGTGGACTGTCAGTCTGTCAACATGAGGACCCAGCCCCTGAATTGAGACACAGCCATTGTCTTGTTAGCAGCATTGTCCTGTTAGCAGCATGGTCCTGTTATCAACATGGTCCTGTTAGCAGCATTGTCCTTTTAGCAGCATTGTCCTGTTAGCAGCATTGTCCTGTTAGCAGCATTGTCCTGTTGGTAGCATGGTCCTGTTATCATCATGGTCCTGTTAGCAGCATTGTCCTGTTGGCAGCATTGTCCTGTTGGCACCATTGTCCTGTTAGCAGCATTGTTAGCAGCATTGTCCTGTTAGCAGCATTGTGCAGCATTGTCCTGTTATCAACATGGTCCTGTTAGCAGCATTTCCTGTTAGCAGCATGG
>JBBPBX010101978.1:0-12107 GCA_038048925.1 Garcialebias charrua
CTCAAGTAAAAGTAAAAAAGTACTGGTTTCAAAAACTACTTAAAAGTATAAAAGTAAAAGTAGCGTAAGAAAAAGCAACAACAAAGACAAATGCTTAGGCTGCACCACACATACTATTGTATACAACCCCACCTCCCCCACAAAAATCATTTTTTTAGACTAGATTATATTATATTGTTAATGTTGAAAAACTAGGGGTGCACTAAGCTACCTGTCTTAACTGCATATATGCCCATTGAAAATAGGGTTGCCAACTCCTTGATAAATAAATAAGGGACACCTCTCGGCAGGGCTGGTCACCCCATTTAACCCCCCCCCCACACACACACACACACACACACACAAACACCCTGCCTGCCCCTCCTCACTTTGAAATCAACCTGAATTCATTTGGATACGTGTTTTTGAATTATAAAAATATGTATAAACAAATTATTACACAATTAACCATTTATTTTTAGTGCAAATAGAATTGCCAGAAACAAACATATCTTTTGAAAATTATGTATCTTTCTTAAACAGACCTCTGTCCTGCTTAATAACTTAAAACAGAATTATGTATCTTTCTTAAACAGACCTCTGTCCTGCTTAATAACTTAAAACAGAATTATGTATCTTTCTTAAACAGACCTCTGTCCTGCTTAATAACTTAAAACAGTATTAAATAACAAAAAATCAATACGAACATTCTGTAATAGTGCATTTAGTGCAACGTGCAAATAAAGTTTGTAGTAAATCTGTAAACATAAACACATTGTGCCTCAAAGGCCATGGCTTTCCACTTGTAGTAAAGATAAAAAACTTGTAAACTAAACAGTGGAACGTTACATTATGGAGTCAACCTATTTTTTCCATTTGTATTTCTGCTGAGATCGTGCTGCAGCAAGGAATGCTCTGTTTTTCAGTGCCAAAGAGTAAAACTCTGAGCAAGACATTTCATAATTTAGACCGACAATGAGCTCACTTCTAATTAGTTCAGTAGAACATTTGTTTCGCACATCAGTCCACTTACTTTTCATGAAAGAGAAAATCCTTTCCACAAACCCAGTGGAAGATGGGATGCTGAGGACAAAGGATACAACAGCTGGATGTTGGGGAGGTCAGCTGCCTGAAGAACTTGCATCCATTTCTCTGCTGTTCCCTGGGACTGCCACCTTTCTTTCTCCTGAGGTGAGGTGGTGAGGTGGTCTATCAGGCTGTTTGCAGTCACACATTCCTCATACAGCTCATCCATAGACATGTTCAGCCTGCCAAAAGGTGTTAAAGTTCATTAGTGATACATAGCCTAGGTTATGTAGTGATAAATAAATGGAAAAACGTGTATTGTTTATATTTATAATTTAGCATTGTATTTAAACTACATTTTGAAATGTATTTATTAATTTACCTATATGAACTGTGTTTTTTTAAAGATGGACAAGGTTGTATGTTTGCATAGTGTAAAGTAAATTCACAATTATGTATTTATTTGTACGTGTCAATTGTACACTTTTGTTTATAACTATCAATAATTAAACATGGTTCACCACTACACTGGAAATTATTGAATTTTTACCTGCCAACCAGGTGAAGACTCAGTGATCTTCTCCACTTCCTCAAAGGATATTTTTCCAGATGGCAGTTTTTTTTTTTTTTTACATACCATATCTGCCTCTGGTGTTGCCCGGTGCAGAACAAATTGGTCAAGGGTTCTCCTGGTTTTGTTGTCTTTCACGTTTATATTTATTATACAACATTAGTATGTTACTAGGTCACTAGAAGTCAGTAATCAACTGATAAAAAAAACAAAAACTTTCAGCTTACCTCAATTTAGGCATGTAACGAGATCTCGTTGTACGAGATCTCGCGATATTAAACTCCCGCGATATCTCTCGTTGAGAGGTAACGTTGTCTCGCGAGACGCTAATGCTAGCGCTAGCAGAGCCCCTAACAAGTCAGCGTCACGGACAGCATGGCTTCGCCGGATGAAGGTGCTATAGAAGACGCCCCAACTACTGATGGAGGGTCACGGTCCCGCAGACGCTTCTACATTGATGGAGGGTCCCGGAGCTGCCGACGCTGCCCCGGATGTAAAGACACACGCGTGTGACGGTGTTGCCAGATAGAGTCCCACCCACCCAAAGCACTCTTTACCCGCAAAAGTCAGAAGGAAAATCGCGGTGAACCGCCCAATCTGGCAACACTGGTGAGTGACGACGGCTGCTGATGCGGATATTTATGTTTGGAAAGTCCTGCGTGAATATCTATATTCTACAAAAAAAAACGGCAAAATGAAAGAAAAGTAACGAGGCTATTTTTAAAAAGTAAGGAGTAGAAAGTACCAGTAATTGCGTGAAAATGTAAGAAGTAGAAGTATAAAGTAGGCTGAAAAATAATTACTTTACTAAAGTATAGATAACTAAAATTTGTACTTAAGTAAAGTAACGAAGTATTTATACTTCGTTACTTGACACCTCTGAAAACAATCAACCTATTTTATCCATTGCTGCAACATCATGTGGGATATTTGATAATTTCAAATATTATTTAATATATTCTTTAATATATGTTATGTTATTTGTCATATGCAGTTTAACACAATGTCAGCGATGCATGCAATGAAATGTTCAGGATGAAAAACCAATTTGACTAATCAAAAACAACTTTAAAAAAATACTAAAGCATGCAAGCAATAAGGAACAAAATAAAGTACCCAAAAGTGAAAAGGGAATATATTTACAAAGTCCAAGAGAAATATAGTAAACAACAACAAATTGGTAGAATATAATGGTGCAAGTAATCCCTTCTTGGTCTGCTGCCTTCTTACATCCCCTCCTACATGTCTCTGTGTGAGTGCAGCTACAGCGTGCACTCTCAGGACATTATTACATGCAGTGTCCCCTCAGTGAGGACTGAACTAGACAAAAGGGCCTTCTTCTACTCCGCTCCGGTTTCCTGGAATTTCTTGCATAAAGATCTGAAGCTCTCGACCATGACCTCTCTTAAGTTGCTTCAAACATCTGTTAAGTTCCTGGCAAGAACCAGCTCAGACACGTTCCTGTTTTTAGTTTTCTACACCAACCTCAAATCTAGCTGGGTTTTTTTCTTCGCTACTTTTCCTTTTGACTGTTCTTTTGTTGCTATTTTGTTTTGAATTCGTACAAAATAATTAGTGGTGGGATGTAACTAAGTGCAAAACTAAGTGTATCTGTACTTTACTTAAGTAGAATTAAATATGGGTACTTTATTGCACCACATTTTACATGACATATCTGTACTTTCTACTACACTACATTTCTATAATGTGTTGTGTTACAAATTCACGTTGCAGCTTTTTGATTTGTCGTTAGTTTGAAAGTAAATGATGTCGAGAGGGGAGTTGGTCCATTGAATCACTGCAAAGTGGACAGGTAACATTAGACCTGCTTTCAAGAAGAACTGGACCAATGACATATATTTTAGTACAAACGTCAATGAGCTGGGAGCACCCACAGCACCACTAACACACCCAAAATGGATTCCACCACAGAGAGTCAGACAGAAGATACACAACACCCATGACCTTATGGCTATTGAAATATTATTGAAAGACTATTCGGTACAGCAGGACAGATTCTCTCTCCCAAAAGAGCCAGACTGGACTCACTTCTTCTGAACTTGAACAAGAAATTCTTGCTGCAATATTAAAATGTATCAGTTCATGGGATGTCAGGAGACAAGAGATGTCTCAAAATGACTCAATACTCAAGTCCAAGTTTTGAAAATGGTGCATACATGATATATGGCATGCATGAGATATGACACACATACATATATGATGTATAGTGCAGAATCAATAAACGTAGATGTCACAGATGTGGTTTGGTGCAATGTTATTGTCTGTTGTTCAGTGTTATTATCAAGAGTTCAGTAATCTGACAGATTGTGGGTAATAACTGTCTCTGAGTCTTTTCGTGCCTGAGGGTAGTAGATGGAAGAGTCCTTGTGCTGGGTGGGTGTGGTCCTTACTGATGCTGCATGCCTTAAGCAAACATTGACTATGGTAGATGCCCTGCATAGTGTGGAATGAAAGTCTAAAAGCAATCTCTTATATCCTTTTAGCCTGGTTAAAACCAGACCCTTGTCCTTCACTTCGCTTCGTACTAGGGTCTGGGACTTCTCCCATAGACAACAATTTCTCCGGTAGATTTTTGACCGGACCAATCAGAGAACAGAAGGGGCAGTTTTTGGCCCCTAACCCATGCCCCCACCTGTCCCAGCGCGCAGCCAGCGAGCATTCACATGTTCTCATTCAAAGCGATGCAAAGCGATGCAGGACTGTTTTATATGTGACACAAATGTATTAATTTCCCCTTCTTAATCCCTTATCTGGAGTTTTCTTTTGGGTTTTTTGCCAAAAGTCAAGTGATCGCTCCCTCCTCCCCCTCCTCCTCTCCCTCCGCTGTTGCTGCCGCTGCATATTCTGTGTTTATATGTTAATAAAACCTTCTAAAAAAATAAAATAAAACCATGGATCGCTGGTCCAGAAGACCAGAAAATCTGATGGGACTCGGGCAGCAACCTCAAACCCGAGTTCACTCGTGACAAACCGCGAGAACCGATCAACAGAGGACGCCATTTCTTCCGTGGTCCACACTGCTCTCACCCACCTGGATCAGAAGGACTCATACGTGCGTCTGCTCTTTGTGGACTTCACATCTGCCTTCAACACCATGATCCCCCAAACTCTGATAGACAAACTATCTACACTTGGACTAAGCCCCTCTATTTGTAACTGGATACTAGACTTCTTAACAGACAGACCACAGTCCGTGAAGATCCACAACTTCTCCTCCTCCACCATAACCCTCAGCACTGGCTCTCCTCAGGGATGTGTGCTGAGCCCCCTTCTGTTCACTCTGCTCACATATGATTGTACAGCCACACTTCCAGGCTGTCATATTGTTAAGTTTGCAGATGATACAGCGGTGGTGGGATGCATCACAAACAATGATGAGTCCAGCTACAGACAGGAGGTGGAACACCTGGAGAGCTGGTGCAAAGAGAATAATCTTCACATGAATGTGAAGAAGACAAAGGAGATGATTGTGGACTTCAGAAGGAACAAACACACCCACGCCCCACTGAAAATAGGTGGATCTGCAGTGGAAGTGGTCTCCAGCTACAAATACTTGGGTGTACACTTGAATGATAACCTCAGCTGGACCAACAACACCACCAGCCTGATCAAGAAAGGTCATCAGAGACTCTACTTCCTCAGACGACTGAGACGTGCTGGTCTGAGCAGCCCAGTTCTCACCTCGTTCTACAGGTGTGCAGTGGAAAGCGTCCTGTGCTCCAGCATCAACGTGTGGCATGGAGGCTGCACAGTTGCAGAGAGGAAAGCTCTACAGAGAGTGGTGAAGGCTGCACAGAGGTCTGTCGGAGTCAGTCTCCCCACCATCACAGACATTTACACCTCCAGATGCAGGAAAAGAGCCACCTGCATCATGAAAGACCTCACTCACCCAGCACACTCACTCTTTGCCCCACTCCCCTCAGGACGGAGGTTGAGGAGCATCAAATGTAGAACCACTAGACTGAGGAACAGCTTCTACCCTGAGGCTGTTAGACTCATGAATGAATAAATAAAAATAAAATAAAAATAAACACTGCAAAATATCACATCATGCTGATGCTGATCTGTTTTCTTGTTGCTGTGTTCATCTGTGACCATCTGCTCATACAGACTCATGTTCGTGCTGCTGTTTATAATGATGTTTTTCCACTATATTAGGGCTTAGTGTATTACTAGTTGATGTTTTTCTTAGTTAATTCTAGATGTTATTACTGTTTTTCTCTTGCATTTGTTGTTGGATGTAACTGGGACCCCGTGTACATAATCTCGTTTTCATCACATGTACCACGCAGTGCAAATGACAATAAAGACTCTCTGACTCTGACTCTGACAACCTGAGGCATTTCCTCATAGCGGAGGGAGAGGAGGAGGGGGAGGAGGGAGCGATCACTTGACTTTTGGCAAAAAACAAACAAAAGAAAACTCCAGATAAGGGGTAAATACGTAAAGTATTAAATAAATCCTTTGATTTTTGTAATTTCATCCTTTTAGGATCATTTTAGTTACTTTTCATTAAATCTGTTGACTACCTATAGAAATTTGGAATTGGTTTAATTTATTTTGGGTTGCGCAAGAAAAAAGAAATTACTATTTGTTTTTTGAAACAATATTGAAGTAAATTAAGCTTAATTGACTCTTATATGAATTAAACTTGGATACAACTTGGAAGTGCACTTTAAAACTTGATCTGTAACTTTAATTTGATATGTACTGTTGATGTGGTCTTTGAATTGAAGTTATAATAATAATAATAATAATAAACTTTATTTGTATAGCACCTTCCTGCAATGCCTTGCATTGACCAAGGTGCTTAACAGGACATTTGAATGATTCTTGAAAAATACCTGCTGGAATTATTTTATTTGTTTTTGTGAATGTTTAACTATGTGAATGTTTAACTATTTTTGATAACAGTTTAGTCCTGTGTATATAGTAATGCTAATTTTTGTTTTGTTTATGACCTTGTTTAGGTCAGGGTTTTTTTCACCCCCTGTTCCCACCCAGGATGGCAAGCTACCGGATCACCGCAGCTGTGCGGTAGGACTTAAATTGCACCAAACTATTTGTTTTTTTCTGGACATATTACCCTGGATCATGAACTACAAACTACCAGATTATTGATTGATGGACCTTTAATCATCCGGGATTCAAGAACTGATTTAAAATAGAAAAAAAAAGAACTCTTGGGTGTAATCAGGGTCTGTTTTGTTCTGTGTATTTTGTCTATTGGTTGTAATTAGGGTCTGTTTTGTTCTGTGTATTTTGTCTATTGGTTATACTCAAAGAAAATGATTATTATTACAAACAATATTATTATCAGAGTCAGAGAGTCTTTATTGTCATTTGCACCGCATGTAGTACATGTGATGAGATGAGATTATGTACACGGGGTCCCAGTTACATCCAACAACAAAATGTAAGAGAAAAACAGTAATAACATCTAGGATATGGACCGCTAGTTGGCAGTGTAGTGCAAATATTGCATAACTTGCTGGCTACCAATTGTTGAATTTAAATAGCGGTTTAGAATTTAGCTTCCCCTAATTTTCATAAGACATTAGTGCTTTTGAAATTGCGGACCTAAATAAATTAATTAGTGCTTTAGAAATAGCGGAACTAATTTTTGGATTAGCGTTGCCCAGCACTGTTAATAGCACAGTTTTGCTGGGAGCATCGGTGACATGCTGTCACAGAAAAAAAAGAGCAATCATCCTGTCTTCAATGTGTATAAGCATGTAACTCAAGTATAAGCATACAGTTTAACTATACATAAGACTGTTTTGGTTATTGTCAAATATGAGTTAATACTTTCTTTGTTTTACAGTAGCAACTGGCCACCAACTCCTTGCTGACAAAGGGTTTGATGTCAAGTCAGAGGTGGAAAAAAGGGGAGCTAGTCTGAACCTGCCCACCTTTCTGCATCTAGGGCACAAGCAGTTCACTGAGGAAGAGGTATGTATCGTACAAGTAGTGTTGTGGCCTTTTGAAGCACTAAGTGCAATAAAGTAAAAAATATATTTGTAAGTACAAGGAACCTCCGACCTACGGCGCCCGCGACCTATGGCAACCCGGACCTACGAATGTATCATATTTAATAATTTAATAAAAATATTTTTTTTTATTTTTTTTGTTTAAATGTTATTAATTTCATGTGTACAGCACTTTGTTGCAGCTGTGGTTGTTTTAAAGGCTTTATAAATAATATTTGTAATAAAAATGATCATTTTTTATCATAATTACGCAACTTCCGGCCGTTCCAGGAAATGCCCCGGCAGCCATTTTAGGTAGGTCTGTTGTCCCGGCAGCTGGCTGTGAGGACTGTGTTTGTTCCAGGATTGCCTCATATGGATAAATTACTAGCTGGAATCGCTCTGGGAACTCTGTGGACGTCTAAGCCTGGAGCAGCAGCTGCGGATCAATCGTCGATCGCTCAGTCAACACGAGCTCATGGCCTGGCTAACACACAGCTAGCAGAAGCAACACAGGCCTGGAGCAGCTGCAGTGGTTCGCTCGCCGAGCCACCGTGCTGCTCGGCCCGACAACATCAACGCCTGGCCTGGCCTGGCTAAACACAGAAGCAACACGGGCCTGGAGCAGCTGCCGCGGATCGCTCGCCAAGCCGCCGCGCTACTCGGCCCGACAACATCAATGCATGGCCTGGCTAAACACAGAAGCAACACGGGCGGCAGCAGCAGCCGTGGTTCGCTCGCCGACAACCTAAGATGTCGGCTTTGACCATCTCAAAGTAAGAAATTATATTTTTATTTATTCTGTATTAATTAATTATTTTATTCTGTAATAATTTTACAGTATTGAATGTGCTGTGCTGAATAGCAATGTTTAACATTACTGTACACTACTGTACATGCTGTACAGTTACTGTGTGTGTTTATGGATGAATGTGTGGTGTAATGTGTTAGATAAGTGTTTGTAAATAAAGTTCTGTGCATGTTTATGGCCCAGTATGTCCGCTTGTTCAGTCTCATGCCGATAAATGTGTGTGCGGCGCTCCGTTAGAGTTATTTCCGCGACCTACGAACGAAATCAGGACCTACGAACGAGACGTTATTTTCACCCCCGAGCTACGGCAGAATAGAGCTGCGAACGGTCCTTAGGTCCCGAACTCGTTCGTAGGTCGGGGGTTCCCTGTACAGGTGTTTCCGGCAGCGTGGCTGATTTCTGTTTGTGACTTATACTGTAAATAATGATCGTGTGCCAACATGACCCAAAAATGTTGGGTCATGCCAATCCAGGTACCAATCCTGGCCTGACCACGTCAAACGAAAAAATGCCACACAGAAGCTAAGCCTGGCAGGATTCAGTCATGTGAGTTGGGTCAGTTTGGCAAACACACCGGGCTATAGTCCGTGTTCGGTTATCTAGGGGAAAACTTGAATGGCTGTAGTGGCAGGGCTTTTGACTTGGGACCCGAAGGACGCGGGTTCGCGCCCCGGCCACTACACACCTTGGGGTGTCTATGAGTGCACATCTAATTCTCCAGCTCCCCGAGCGCGACTACGCTGCTCGCTGCACCACCTGGTGGTGGTTGGGTTAAATGCAGAAGACCAATTTCGTCTGTCAAGTATGGGAAACATACACAGATGACAAATGTGACAAATTATTATTATTATTATTATTATTAATACTGTACATTGGCAATAAATTATTTTATCAAAAATGAGCGTACTGCTTTTAATAAACACATGAGTTCTGATAGTGAGGTTGTCCAAAAATAATTGTGAAACAAACCAACAGGTTGACATAAAGAAGAAATAATATTGCGTTTTGAGGTCTTCATATTTGTCTTCAAAAATGACAGAAGCTGTTCTTCATCACATTTACAGGTGGAGGAGACCAGACAAATCGCTGAAGTGGGCATTCATGTGGAGCGACTGATTGGCCAAATAACATACACACCTGTGCTTACTTGACTCTATTTCAAGCACCCATGTGCAAGGTAACGGTTTTCCTCTTTTCATTCCGACTTTGGCCGTTAACTTTATTTTCTATGCAAAATACAGAATGTGTGCAATAATTGAATGTAATAATTGAAATAAAAATGAAGCCATTTCAGTAAGGCACCGTTTATTTCCTTACCCAAAAAATCTGGTAGAAACATCTTGATAACGTGCAAACTTCAGCTGTATTTAATCAGTATCTTTGAATATCATATCAAAATGAGAAAAGCTTATGTTGTAATCATCTTGACAATGTGTAAAAACAGCATAACATCTTTTTAAACAACCAATACCCAATACAGAACATTTTCACAAACCTTTTGCATAACATTGTGCAAAAACATCACGGGGAACTTAACAATTTCTCCAGAAACATGTAATTGTTGGATAAACAAAACCGTTTTTTGGGCATCCTCACATTGTGCAAAAACAGCAGGAAATGATCTGGAACAAACATCTTGACAACGTGAAAACTTCAGCTGAATTTGATCTTTTTCTGGAAACATATCAAAATTAGAAAGTCCTCTGACATAAACTTTGTGCATACCAGATGAAGTCAATTTAAAATTTCTCTGTTTGAACCATTCTTCCCTGCACGACTGTTTGCGTGTTTCTGCCTCAATTAAATCTGACTCTGCTTGTGAGACATTTAAAGATGTTTTGAACTTCTGGCAGGACTCTCTGATGGTGTGGATGGAGACTGGACAGGTGCCGAGGTCGTCAGCTACTTCATCTGCAAAAAGGGTCTGGATCGGGAACCGCAGCCAGAGGCATAGCATACCGCAAAAGAAAAAAACATGAAGCTTTAAAATGTAGACAAAATAAAGGAATTAAAGAAAAATACAGATAAGCGTTAGTGGTTTTCAAAGTTTACTACTACACCTGCAAAAGGGCAACAATGGCTCCACGCTCAAAATGTCCTTGTGAAGACCAGCATTGATGATGGGCTCATTCCGGTCATCAGGATGTCGTGGGTCAAAACGCAGGCTGTTCAGCGTTCTCCTGGAAAACTTCTCGACGCCGATGTCATGCCTTAAATGACACCAACATGAAAAATGTGGTTGATATCAAAAACATATTAGCAAATCTGTTTGTAGAAGTGTTTTTAAAAAAATGTCCAAAAACTATTCCAGATCTTACAATTGTAGAAAACATTTAAAACCGTACATATGTCATTGCATTTATTTCTTATCTAGTGCCACTAGAAAACAATTAACAATAATTAACACAATACAATAAATTACAATTGTACAATGTTGAATAGTTTTTTGACTGGAATAAGACAAAATAAGTGATATTGTATTATTCCAGTTGTTGGTGAAGTTTGACTGAAATGAAATTTCTTGAGGAACACTGATTAAACTCACTTTAAAAGTTGTAGCTCATCCCAAGTAGCAGGTGCAGTTCGTTATATACATTTTTCAGGCATTTTGACCAGTGGTTGTTCACTATTTTAAGAAAACAAGCTTCTAAATTACAACTCGCCATCATTACAAAGCTCCTCGGCTCGTTCCTAGCCCCTACTTCCAATTTCGAATCGACGCAGCATTTTTGCCGTCCACTCAGAATGTTTGTTTCATACGTGCTTTGCGTGATGACGTAAATTGGTAAAAGGTCTATTAAAAAAACTGGTCCAGATGACACAATTTAACATTTGTTGTTGTTATCTTCCTAAATGATTGAGTTTACAACCCTTTTTCCTAATAAACCTTTAGAAACCCAGATTTAATCTGACCTTTGCGCAAACGGTGAGTGGAAGGAAACCGCGGACCTCTTGACCTTTTGTTCTGAATAATTTGTCTGAACGACAGTCTCCTCTGAAACATGACGCTTCAGAGGCAAAGCTTCAGCTCTTCAGGGTGTAATATTTGTTAAAATGTTAAGATAAGTTCACGTTCTCCTCAAGGTTACAGAGTTATATTTACACATGAAAGTCTTGTTTCTTAGCAGAACAGATAAAAATATGTTTTTATAATTTTAATCGGTTTGCACCTAACACAAATTATTTAACAACGTTTGAGCAAATTTTCTATATTTTTGTCTTCATATTTGTTCCGTATTTTATTTTTTTAAACGGATCACAGTCAAAACATTCATTTACATGCAAATCTTTTTTTTTTAAAGATTTATTTTATGAGACAACAGAATTACAGACAAAAGCAGCAGATAAATAAAAGCCACTATATGAAAGCCACGTGCATCAAAGAAAGTGTTGCTGTACACAGAGATGTAAAGTCTGCAGGTAGAAAACAGCTCGATGCAGCTTGAACCTGCAGCTTGGACGTAAACAGCTGCAGGGAAGTCAGACAGGGGCTACAGAGTGTCTGAATCTCCTTCCATGTGTCCTGTGAATGTTGATTCAGTCTCTGTTTCTTCTCGGGCCAGAAGGGCGTCTGTGTCCCGCGAGGCGTGCTCGGCTGTATGGAGTGTTGTTGTTGTTTGTGGTGGATACAAATCAAAAGAAAAAGACCTGGAGCCCTGCGCTGATTGACAGCTTAAAGAAAGAAATAACCAAAGTGTTCAGGTGGAGATGTAATCCCAGTGGTGCTTCA
>JBBPBX010101979.1:0-12107 GCA_038048925.1 Garcialebias charrua
AACACTCAACAGACGTCTGGGGACAGAGGAGACCAGTTTCTCAAGTTTAGAAATAGGAATGCTCTCCCATTCATGTCTAATACAGGCCTCTAACTGTTCAATCGTCTTGGGCCTTCTTTGTCGCACCTTCCTCTTTATGATGCGCCAAATGTTCTCTATAGGTGAAAGATCTGGACTGCAGGCTGGACATTTCAGTACCCGGATCCTTCTCCTACGTAGCCATGATGTTGTGATTGCTGCAGAATGTGGTCTGGCATTATCTTGTTGAAAAATGCAGGGTCTTCCCTGAAAGAGATGACGTCTAGATGGGAGCATATGTTGTTCTAGAACCTGAACATAGTTCTCTGCATTAATGGTGCCTTTCCAGACATGCAAGCTGCCCATGCCACAAGCGCTCATGCAACCCCATACCATCAGTGATGCAGGCTTCTGAACGGAGCATTGATAACAACTTGGGCTATCCTTGTCCTCTCTGGTCTGGATGACATGGTGTCCCAGTGTTCCATAAAGAACTTCAAATCGTGACTCATCTGACACAAGGGCCGTGGCACAGTGGTAATGGCAGTCAACCCCCGATCGGAAGGTTGGAGGTTCAAATCCCGCGTCCGCCCACCATGTGTCGTTGTGTCCCTGGGCAAGACACTTAACCCCGAGTTGCTCCCGGTAGGTCTGGATGGCGCCTTGCAAGGCAGGCTACCACTACCGGTGTATGAATGTGTGAATGAATGGGTGGATGGCTGGTATTGTAAAGCGCTTTGGGGCTCCTCACAGGGGGCTGGAAAGCGCTATATAAATAAGCTCCATTTACCATTTACAGAACAGTCTTCCATTTTGCCACACTCCATTTTAAATGACCCCTGGCCCAGTGCAAACGTCTGAGCTTGTGGAGCTTGCTTAGAAATGGCTTCCTCTTTGCACTGTAGAGTTTCAGCTGGCAACGGTGGATTGTGTTCACTGACAATGCTTTCTGGAAGTATTCCTGAGCCCATTCTGTTATTTCCTTGACAGTGGCATTCCTGTTTGAGGTGCAGTGACGTTTAAGGGCCCGGAGATCACGAGCATCCAGTAGAGTTTTACGGCCTTGACCCTTACGCACAGCGATTGTTCCAGATTCTCTGAATCTTTTGATGATGTTATGCACGGTTGATGATGATAACTTAAAAGTCTTTGCTATTTTACGCTGGGTAACACCATTCTGGTATTGCTGCACTATCTTTCTGTGCAACAATGGTGGAATTGGTGATCCTCTTACCATCTTGGCTTCTGAGAGACACTGACACTCTGAGAAGCTCTTTTTATACCCAATCATGTTGTCAATTGACCTAATTAGTGTTAATTGGTCTTCCAGCTGTTCGTTATATGCTCAATTTCCTTTTTCCAGCCACTTATTGCTACTTGTCCCAACTTTTTTGGGATTTGTTGACACTGTGAAATTTTGAATCAACATATTTTTCCTTTAAAATGTTACATTTACTCAGATTAAACTTTTGATCTGTCATCTATGTTCTATTACGAATAAAATATTGACATTTGCCATCTCCACGTCATTGCATTCAGTTTTTATTCACAATTTGTTTAATCTCCCATCTTTTTTGGAATCCGGCTTGTACTTTTTTTTTTATTGTTGTTAATATTGCTTTGGTCAGTTCAAGTTATTTCAGTGACCATTGTGTTCTTTGAACAAAAGGGTACCAACAAAATTGTCTGCATCTGTGTTTTACCCCCCACATTATCCAGAATGTTTTGGCAAATGATCATCAGTTCTGTCTCTCTTCTTTTCTTTAGGTATAAGACTGCTGTGCATCAGTGTGAGGTTTGCAAGAAAGAATTTAAAGGAAAGTCCAGTTTGGAAATGCACTTCAGGACTCACTCAGGTAAAAAACGAACAACCTTAAGAGCAATGAAGGAAACCTTAAGAACAATATTTAGCCTAAAATATTGTTCTTTTTGGCTTTCTATAACTGCCATATTGTTGAGAATAAATACCATAATTTTACTCAACAAAATGAGGAACACACATTATCCAGTTCCCAGTTTTGCAACCTCGAATTTAAAATGGTGGGAGCATTGTGATTTCAGGGTGTAAATGGGTGTGCAGTGTTTGTGCACATCTACTGCAAAATATGAACTCATTTGATAAACTATTAACAAAATAAAGTGACACATCCCTCTGGTCCGCCCAATTTAATCATTTTATGTGCAGTTCCTGTGTTCCTCAATATTACTGTATGTTTGGATATCACAATAAAAATTCTGGGCAGCATGGCGGCTCAGTTGTTGGATAATTTAACAAAATGTCATACACACGCATCATCTCTAGATGGCGTGTTGTATATACCATACTTTTCATCACCCTGGCTTCAAGGTCAAGGTCACAAATCAAGGTCAAATTTGAAATAAGGCATTTGCTTGTCTGGACCATAACATTTGATCTGCTCATTATAATGAAACTTCGTACACATATGTATGCATCATCACTAGACTGAGTGTTGTGTACACTTTTCATTCATTCATTCAACACTTGCTCTTGTCAAGGGCTGACACATTTCTCCTCCTCTCCTTCTCTGCTTTGCTTTGCTCTTTCCTGTCTGTGAAACTGCTTAGAGCCTCTCTTCTACAAATCTTCCAAATCATAATTCTGCTATGGATTTGATCAGCTGGTCCCTCAACAAATTCATAACATTTCTTCTAAGAGAAGATAGGCTTTAGGTGAGCCGATTTGACCTGTTGGCATGCATGCAGCTGGATATCTTATCAACTTGGAAGACTTGATGATGTGTCTATCTCTGATGTCAATTGTGGATGTTAAGGACGCATATATAATTGGATTTATTATAACAGGTTTCCTGCTTTTTTGGATTTGGCTGGTTTCTGGTCTATCAACAAACAAGGAAGTCGTCAGAAGCAAATTTGGCCTTGGACAGGCTTCCTGCCTTTTGTGATGGCTTGGTTTGTGCCTCGAGCACCCAGACTCAAATGCTTTTGGCAGGATGGATCAGATCTCAGGGAATACTCTCAGGCATGATCCAATGGTATGGCCATTTAATTTGGACGTTTTGGAACTTAGAGGACAGACACAGACTCAAGGTAGACAAAATCAGTAAAGTTTTGCCTGTCCCCAAAACAATCGCGTTTGTCTGAATTCAGCTCCCTGAATGGCTTTGACAGGCCACCTTATCTTAATCTGCATGGAAACTCTGTAAACCTTGATGATTCTTGTTTTGTGATGTGTACATCTGTGGGTTAGAATAAAGATGACCTAAAGGCTGTATCTCTTCTTTAAACATATTTAAGAGAAATATTCCTGAGAGATCCATTAATTTTGTGTCTTTTTATGATTTTTCTGCTGAGTTAACTTTAACAAATTACTTAATAGTCATTAAAGTGAAAACAGGATTTCATGTTAAATCTGTCACCATTTGTTTATTTATTTATTTAAATATTCACATATTAAAAAAGTATATATTTTTTTAAAACATAAAATGTTTTTAAACATTGTTTCCACCCTCCATCCCAGACCCATCCTGGTCTGCTCGTCTGCCGGGTCAGGGACCAGCCTTCATGATCACTCGCGTCTCGGGCCCTGGCCTTCTGTGTGTCAGCAGCTTTTCTGATCCTTTGTGGTGACCAGCAGATCTCGGAGCCGGGGAGATTACTCCCTGCCTGGCCTGAGGGGGCTCCAAAGCTCCGGTGGAGAGGACCTGGGCGAGTCGGGGACCGGCGGAGCTTCATCTAGCTCACTCGGAATTTTGTCATCTGCCACCCACTAAGCACAAAAAACTTTTGCACTTCAGCATTAGACCACGGTGTGCATTATTGTTTTAAAAATCTTTAAATTAGATTCAATCGCTCCTCGAGTTGAGTTGTTGCAGATCATGTTGATGTGAAAATTTCTCAAAGCCCTTTCCACCCCCTGACCAATCAATGACCAACAGTGCTTTGACATTACATTTTGGTGCCGTTTCAGGCCGCTTGGTACCCCTGAGACAAGGGTACTGAATAAAGGAACCGGTTCTACAAACCGTTGCTAGTAGAAAAGCCTTGGAACTGTTCCGAGTCGAGTTGAACCGTGCTGTACCATTACTAATGGAGAAAGAGGTATACAGTACGTGAACTTGGGTGATTTACCACTCTTATTGGAACTCTTGCAGCGCCTCTGTGTCTGTGGACATGCTCACCGCCCTTGCATCTACCCCCCCCCCCCCAACAGAATGTTGGCGTCACTATGTGCTCCTGTGCAAGTTTTTTTCATTTTCATGCTTTTTTTAATCACTGTTTTTTTATTAAAGTTTTTTTTCCCTTTTATACATACAAATAAGAAACTGTGGGTACAAAAGATGTCATACGTATGATCTGTTTAAACAACATACCTAAACACAAACAAAAATTATCTTTAAAAAAATAATCCCATTCACTCCTATCCAGGTCACTGCCCTATGTCTACACATTACATCCTTAAACCTGACAAAAAGAGAGAGCACACTTTAATAAAAAATAAAACAAAGAATTCACCTGAAATATTATTGTATATTTTGGAATGTATCAAGAAAAGGCCCCCATATTTTATTAAATTTGTCAGTAGAGTGCTGAAGAGAACACCTTATTTTTTCTAGTTTCAAGCATGACAAAAGGTCATATAACCACTGTTTATGAGTTGGAGAGGCGGCACCCCTCCATCTTATTAGAATTGCACGCCTTGCTATCAAGGAACAAAAAGCCAATGCTTGTCTTTTGGAGGCTGATAGAGGTAACTCTTCACCACTGATGCCAAACAGAGCAAGGAGAGGGCTAGGTGTTACTTCCACTCTGAAGATTGTGGACAGGGTTTTAAAAACATCTGTCCAGAACTGACCAAGGCTGGGACAGGACCAGTACATATGAACCAGTGTGGCCTCAGCAATTTTGCATTTGTCACAGTATGGGGTGGTTTCTGGATAAATACGAGACAGTTTGCTTTTGGAGAAGTGGGCTCTATGTACCACCTTAAACCGAATAAGACAATGGCGTACACACAGAGATGTCATATTAACAAGTTTAAGTATAGAAGCCCATGTTTCATCTGGAATGGTCATGCCCAAATCCTCCTCCCGTTTTAAGTTTGGGTGAGGAGGTCTCCATCATGTTCAACATTAGATTGTAAAGCCGTGAAATAAGCCCTTTACGGGTCGGGTTCAATTGTAAGATGGTTTCCAACAGTGTAGGCTCTGGTAGAGAAACTGAGCCTGAAAAATGTGATTGAATAAAATGTCTGGTTTGTAAATATCTGAAAAAATGGGATTGTGGTAGACCATACTTATTGCTAAGTTGTTCAAATGATGCCAATTTCTTCTCAATGAAAAGGTCCTTAAAATGAGTAAGACCGCTCCTGTGCCATCCCAGAAACACCCCATCCTGAAGAGATGGTTTAAACAAATGGTTAAGTGCAATGGGGCTTAGAGGGGAAAAATCCTTAAGTTTAAAATGTTTTCTAAACTGGCCCCATATTTTTAGTGAATGTTTCACTACAGGATTCAAAATGGAGTTGGGTGAGGAGAGTGAAAGTGGAGCACAAAGCATAGCTGGTAGAGATATATTATTGTTGTTGTGTAATTCCATAGTCACCCAATCAGGGGAATTACTCAGGTTATGGTAAAAATACCAGTGCACTAAGCATCTGAGGTTAGCAGCCCAATAATAAAACCGAAAGTTAGGAAGACCAAAACCCCCCTCCTCTTTAGGTTTTTGAAGATTCATCTTATTAAGCCTTGGACGTTTATTCCTCCATATGTAGGATGAAAAAATTGAATCCAGCTCGTTGAAAAATATATTAGGAATAAAAATAGGTAGTGCCTGAAAAACATATAAAAATTTGGGTAGTATAGTCATTTTAATTGAGTTTATACGTCCTACCAAGGACATGGAAAGTGGCGTCCATTTTGTGAGGGATCTTTTCACTTGGTTCAACAGTGGAGTCAGATTTTCTTTGAACAAGTTTTTATGTTTTTTTGTCACTGTGACACCCAGATATGTAATTTTTTGTCTTTCAATTCTGAACGGCAGATTAGTAAAGTCTGACATATTTACTTTATTACTTAAAGGGAAAAGCTCACTTTTGGTAAGGTTCAGCTTATACCCAGAGATCTGGCCGAATTGGGTAAACAAATTGAGGGCAAAAGGCAGTGAAGTTGATGGCTTGGAAATAAAAAGTAAAAGGTCATCAGCGTAAAGCGACACCTTATGTTCCATGTCATTTCTCCAGATGCCGGATATCTCCTTACTGGTTCGTAGTGCAATGGCGAGGGGCTCTATGGCCAGATCAAAAAGCAGGGGGCTAAGAGGACAGCCTTGGTGGGTGCCTCTTTGTAATTTAAATGGTTTCGAGGTTTGAGAATTAGTACGTACTGTAGCAGATGGCTGATGGTACAATAATTTAATCCAGTGAATGAATTTTCCTCCAAAACCAAACTGCAAAAAGATAGTCAAATTCAACCCGATCAAAGGCCTTTTCAGCGTCAAGAGAAACAACACACTCATCCGAGACTGTGGGACTTGAATAAACTATGTTAAGCAACCTACGTATATTAAAATATGAATGTCGGTCTTTAATGAAACCTGTTTGGTCTTTTGAAATAACAGATGGTAGGACGGTTTCGAGCCTACGGGCAAGAATCTTAGCTAAAATTTTAACATCTGTATTCAAGAGAGAAATAGGTCTGTATGAGGTGCATTCCATTGGATCTTTTCCTTTTTTTTACAAGTAGTGTGATACAGGCTTCATAAAATGACTGAGGGAGGGATCCTTGTTCAAAGCATTCAGTAAGGGTGGAACTAAGCTGAGCAGATAGTAAGACTGAAAATTTTTAAAAAATTCAGAGGGAAAACCATCTGGACCTGGAGTTTTGCCAGACTGCATTGAAGCTATTGCTAGTGAGACTTCTGACTGGGAGATGGGTTCATCTAACCTGTTTTTGAGTTCAGGTGAGATGACAGGGATGTGAAGTTTAGCTAAGAAATCATCAATCTTTTTAGGATTGGTTTGTAATTGTGAGCTGTATAACTCCGAGTAGAAGTCTCTGAATGCATCATTAATTTTTTCATGATCTGTGATTGTATTGCCGTCTTGTTTTCGAAGTTTAGGAATAGTTTGCCTTGCCCTAGAGCCCTTAAGCATGGTTGCTAATAGTTTATCAGGTTTGTCGCCATGTACATAGAATTTGAATTTGTCATGCAAGAGAAAACGTTCAGTTGAGTGTGTTGTTAGTAGGTCAAGCCTCGTTTTAAGTTCAATACGCTTTTTCAAAAGTTCCGGACACTGATTGTGTGCATATTTTACGTCAATCTCTTTGATTTGTTGCATTAGGTTATTCTGTTCGTAAGTAGACTGTTTTTTTTTTGTTTGTTTGTTTTGCTGAGTAGGCAATAACCTGACCTCTGATGTAGGCCTTAAAAATATCCCATACTATGAGGTTAGAAATCTCTTGGGAAGAATTAGTAGCAAAAAAAAAATGTATCTCATCCTGAATAAACTTTAGAAAGTTTTCATCTGAGAGCAAGGTTGAGTTAAAACGCCACTGTCCAGTTCTTGGGGAAAAGTGAGGAAGAGATAGGGACATAGTGAGTGGGGCATGATCTGAAATTACTATGCTCTGGTAGTCACAGGAGCGGATCTGATGTAAGTATTTAATATCTGTGATAAATTAATCAATTCTTGAATAAGTTTTGTGTACGTTTGAAAAATATGAGTACTCTCTCTTATCAGGGTTTAAAGTATCGCACACATCGCACAATCCGTAGTCAGATGAAAAAGTTTGAAGGACTGATGCAGATTTGCTTATGACATTACTTTTAACAGATGAGCGGTCCAAAACTGGGTCCAACCAGCAATTGAAATCACCCCCTAGGACCAGACAGTATTTATTAAGATCGGGTAAAGAAGAAAATAGTTGTTTAAAAAAATTATCATCATCTGTATTAGGAGTGTAAACATTCACCAGGACAACTAAAGTGCTGTAAAGTTTCCCACTCACTATAACAAACCTACCAGCTACCACATTATGGGTCTCAAATGGAGTATTCTGGCTGATCAGTATGGAGACCCCTCGTGCTTTGGCTTGAAAGAGAGAATGAAAGCGTTGTCTTCTCCAGCATGCCAGGAGACGCATGTTATCAGAACTCCTGATGTGAGTCTCCTGTAGAAACGCCACATCTGTATTAAGGTGTTTAATATGGGAGAAAACCTTTCTTCTCTTCACTGGATGGTTTAAACCTTTAACATTCCAACTTAGGAAGTTTAAATGCTGACTCATGTAATTTCAGAAATAAAGCCGGTGTGCGCCTTTATTATGACAAATAGAGATTGAAACAAAAGAGATGAAAGTAAAATTATGTGACTGTGTGAGACACCTGGCAGTGACCTTAGACTTCCCCCCATCCCCCCAACAAAAATGGTTGCCAGAAAAAAAAATGGCAGCAAGCCCTTCAAACCCAACATTCTTAAAAATTTAATCTTCCTGGTCTCAGAGAAGAATCAGAGCTAACCATTGCTCCTAGGAATAAATGTAAACCCCTCATAGTAATATACTGTATTAGTATCTGACAAAAAAAAGCCACCATGACCACAGTAAAAAAAAAAAGTATATAATAATAAGTTCAAAAATTGACATGAAAGGAGCCTCCAGTCTTGGTGTTATATTATTCAGCCATAATCAAACTGGTGTGTGGTGGGCTACCTTTCCATTCATAAAGTCCACTGTGGGGACAGGGGGTGTCCAGAATCAGTCCTTCATTAATAAATTAACAGATTATGTCTGTTCTGAAAAATATACAAATGCGCACTGAAGGAAAAATAGCTGCGCGTGTCTCCAAAGTGCACCCTGCCACGCCCCTGCATGTGCGTGTTTGTTACCTCTCATCCACTTTAACTAATAAAGTTATTCATTTATGGGTTCTCCTGTGATTTTGGGAGTTTCTTGATGAATAGTTGAGCCTCCTCCACCGAGCCAAAAAACTTTTTGGCACCGGTGAGCTAAGTTATGCGGAGCCGGGCTGGGAAGAGCAGTTCTGTGACTTATCAAATTCTGTGACCACAGGGGGCAACAGCGCACATTCCTCTGGGACCATCTGCTTCAATTGCTGTTGTTTAAACATTTAAACCCAAAATAGCCGTTTAATAAATCGGTAAATGATTAATAAATGTTTCCAAGGGCTTTGTTGGGAGGGAGATTGGGTTCAAAATGGCTTCTAATATTCTAATGCCTTATTTTAATACCCTAACCTTACTGTAATTTCACATAAATATTATCACAGTTCATTACAACTATGTTTTGGAGTTCTGCCACCTCCTCACGACGATCTGGTGGGGGCATTAACATAACACGGGACCCTCAAATAGCCAGTATCACAGAGGAATGTACGCTGTCGCCCTTGTGGTCACAGAATTTGATAGGTCACAGAATTTGGTGTAACACCGGCTTCAAACCTCGCTTGTAAAGTTCACTGATGACGTCCTTGTATTCTGCCCACCGGCTGAGCACGTCTGGGCTGTAGTCCTCCACGATATGAAAAGACGCACATCGGTAGTCGAGCTTCCCTCTCCTCCTGGCTTCACGGATGATGAGCTCTTTGGTCAGGTACCGGTGCAGGTGGATGATCACGGGGCGCGGAGGACGTCCCGCGGGCCGTTTGGCTGCTAGGGAGCGGTGCGCTCTGTCCAGCTCAGGTGGAGTCGAGAGCACCTCTTTCCCAAATAACTCACAGAGGAGGGTGGAAAAGAAGTGAGTGGGGCGCCCGCTTTCTGTGTCTTCAGGTAGACCGAGGATGCGGATGTTCTGTAGCCTGCTCCGTCCCTCCAGATCAGTGACTTTGTCCTTTAATTTGGCGTTGTCTTCACGGAGAGCAGCGCATGACTCTTCGAGGGTGGATACGTGCTGGCTCAGATCTTCTGCTGCGAGCTCTAAGGAGGAGACTCGCTCTGCCTGTTCCTCCAGGGCTTGTCGTACCTGGTCCAGCTTGGAGCTGAGCATGTTAGCTGAAGATGTGATCTCAGATGCCAGATCCTCCCGGTGCTGCTAAAACAATGCAGTGATAGCCTCCAGCGTTAAACCCGCATCCTCCTTCTTGCTTCCTTTTGCGTTTTTAGAAGCCATCGTCAGAATAAAGAAAAAAGTTTCCAACGCTAAAGTTATAGGCAATTCGATGGAGAAAATAGCCGTCTGTGGGATGGTGTTAATTAAAAGTTTGGATGTCATCGGAGCAGCTCGTTGACACGTCTACCCTGTTCGCATGACAAACCGGACCATTTTCATGCTTTTAAGCTTCAGCTAAAGATTAAGAGCATGTTAGGATTTTTTTTGCCTCCAAAACCTATGTTGTCACTTTCATTCATTCAACCTTTATTTAGTCAGGTAAATCTTTTGAACCTCATGGGCTCATTTACGAAAGCGACCTGCTAAAACTAAAGAACAATGAACAGCAGTGATAGAATTTCATTAAACAATAAACAAACAAACAATAAACAATAGAAAACAAAAAGAGAGAAAAAAACAAAAGATTTTTTTTTTAACAAAGTATCAAAAAACTAGCAAAACATTATAAGGTAGACGTATAAAATCAAAGACAGGAACAAATCTGCATTGGTTTTTGCCAGGATTCCAACAGATTCTGAAAACCATTTAGAGAAGTCAAGGTCGAGAGCTTCAGATCTTTTTGTAAGATATTCCATGAAGCAGGAGCGGAGTAGGAGAAGGCCCTTTTTCCAAGTTCAGTCCTCACTGATGGAGCACTGCAGGTAATCATGTTTCACCACTTATTGTCTGTCCAAACAGGTCTCACTTGTAAACGAGTGTTCAAGTCTCAATGTGATTTATCTGTTTAAATAAAGGTTGAATGAATGAATGAATCCATAAAATTTATTACATTCACATTCTGTTAATGACAAAGAGTGCAAACTTGAAACATTCAGGTCAAATAAGCTGACCTGTATTTGTCTTCAAGGAGCCAGAGTTGTCTGTATTCATGCACATCTGCAACAAAGTAATAACCTTTGAACAGTACATTTTTTTTAATTTGGTTTGGTAAAGAGGATTTGCAAAAGCATCAGCCTATTAACATGTAGAAACTCAGTCTGGTCTTCATTAGTCTACCTTGTTTTAGCTTGGAAGGATTTGATTTTGTCTCAGCAGTGTTCAGGTAAAGTGATTATTCAAGGCAAAGGTGCAACAGAACTGAACACATGAAGGTATGTTTTGTATTGCAGGTGAGAAACCCCACAAATGTCCAGAGTGCCATCAGACGTTTCGAATCAAGAAGACCCTAACAAAGCATATGGTGATTCACTCGGACTAGGGGTGGGCGTATCAATTCTAGTATCGATACTATCGATACCAAGGTGGTACTTGGTATCGAATCGATACTAGCGCTGTGGAATCGATGCTTTGTTGTCGCGCTCTCTCGCTCGCTCGCTCCGGACTTGTTGTTGTTGTTTTTTTTGTTTTTGTTTTTTTCAAAAAACATCTGTGCAATAGAAGTTGTTTTCTTATCACTTTTTGTGATTTTGACAGTGTTATGTTTTTGTAACATTGCTGCTTTTTTGTTATTTTGCACTGGTGACTTTTATTTAAACAACTGTGTTGTAAAAGAGGTGATGGGCAAATATTTTGTGCGGCTCAACAGCGCCCCCAAGTATCGGAATCGGTATCGAAGTATGCGATTCTAGCACAGTATTTACTTGGTATCGGATCGATTCCAAAATTCTCAGTATCGCCCACCCCTAACTCGGACGCTTGGCCTTTTAAGTTCAACGCCACCTTTAAAAGAAAAGACAAACTCAAGTACCACGTGGATTAGGGCTGGGCGATATATCGATATTTTTAAAATATCGAGATTTTTTCTAAAGAGATATAAGACGAGACTATATCGTTTATATCGAGAATCCACCGTCTGTCTGTTTTCTCCCACTCGCCCCCCTCCTTCTCCTTCACTGAACACAGACCGGGCGGCATAGTTGCCAAGTCCGCTTATTTCAAGCGGCATTGGGCTTGTTTTTCCCTGGAGTCGCTTTCAAATTTGATCAGCCGCTTGTGGCGGTTTTTTGGGCTTCTCGCGGACATTGAGTCGCTTATTTGTGCTTG
>JBBPBX010101980.1:0-12107 GCA_038048925.1 Garcialebias charrua
GAGTAAAGGAGGCCATCTTTGTGAAAAGAAACCGTCCATCATTAAACAGAGGTGGAGGCCTCCGGGTTCAACTGTCCCCCACTTACAATGCTGTTATTGCTAGTATCACTCAGCCCTCTGTGAATAGCAAACAACCATCAGGGTGTTAACGATCCATCGTCAGGCTGATGGTCCTCCTTGATCATGTGAGCAGCTGGTTTCGGCTGTCATCAGCCAACTGGTTGATCCACTGTGGGAGGGTGCTATTTATAAGACTGAGCTGAACACAGCTTCTCAGACTGAGGAAGTCTTTCGGACGAAAGACGAAACGTTTCTACAGTTTTTTTTTGCTTTGTTTTGTTTTGTTTTTTGAATGTCCAGAGGACCAGACTTAGCTTTTTTGGATTTTTCTACCTGGATTATTGAGCATGCATCAGGGTATATAAACTTAACTTCCTGAAAACAAAATATTCCTGATAATGATGTACATTTTCTTTCCACTACACGCAGATGTCCCTTCATCTTATTGGAAATAGTCATCCTGCCCGAAAAGTCTGAAATATCATGTTTGGATAAATTGTTGCTATGAGAATCTCCAACTTGAAGTATATAATCTGCACAGAGTACACTACAGTCTTGTTTACACTTCTGAGACTTGAAAAAAAGTATGATTGAGATAAGGACACCTGTTATTTAGAACTGTGAAATATTTTGAAATCAGAAAATGTGTAAGAGTAGCACTTGCTGTAGCTCCAAGATGGCAACCAATTATCCCCAGCTGACGGCCATCCACCTGACGAGCTCCACCACTACATAAGGCTGCAGTCAAGTCCTACTCTTCACTGGAGCATTGATTCCGCTTCTGTCCTCCTGTCTGTTTTTGGTCCAGCCCTGGTTCTCTTGGGTCCTTCTCCTCATTCCTCGAGTCTTGCCCTTTGGCAAGTCTTTGGGTAGCACGGTGGCACAACTGGTAGAGCTGCTGCCTCTCAGCGAGAAGGTTGCCGGTTCAAATCCCGGTCCGGGGGCCTTTCTGGGTGGAGTTTGCATGTTCTCCCCGTGCATGCGTGGGTTTCCTCCGGGTACTCCGGTTTCCTCCCACAGACCAAAAAACATGCATGTTAGGCTGATTGGTGACTCTAAATTGACCCTAGGTGTGAGTGAGAGAGTGGATGGTTGTTTGGTGTGAGTGAGACAGGTCCCTCTTGTAAATGAGTCCCCGTGACTCAACGAGGCTAGCCTGTATAAATAAAGGTTGAATGAATGAATGAATGCCCTCCAGTCACTTGCCTGCCTTGTTTTTGCCCACCGGGATCACCACCACTGGAACCTTAGGATTTTCCAAAACGCCCGCCCACCAAAGCCATCTGTAAGGACAAACAAACTAAACGTCTATCTTCTCTGTTGCCTCCTTGCCAAGCCCTCCTGACCATCTGCTTCCTCTTTTAGGAGTTCCAGTTGACCACCTGTACATTTGTGAATAATTACACTGTAAATTAAAAAAAACTGTCACCCTTTCCATTCGAGTCTTGTGTCGTTCCGGGTCTTGTTGCCAACTAGTTGCCAAGATTACAACAGAAATGCTCCAGTCATGCAAAACCCCGAAAGAGACCAGGAGCGAGCAAGCTCCATTCTCCTCACTAGCCTAACGCATAGACCAACTAGAGGAGATATTAAAACAAGTACTAACCCATCAACTCAAAGCCCAGTCTAACTAACAAGAACTTTGTGGCATGTTTTTTTTCCATTAACCAAAGACTTGCTCCTTCTCCTCCTACAGCCTCAGCTGCTCCGTTGGAACCAAGTCCTCCTAACCCCAGTTCTGTAAGTGACTCTCCTAATCAACAATTGTTTGTTAAGCCATCAGAACTTTTCTTAGGGGATCCTGTTCAATGTGAAGGCTTCCTCCTTCAATTTAAACTCGCCTTCTCTACTCTACAGACATCACCAAGATAACTTACTTCACCAGTCAATTAAAAGGTACACTCTCCAGTGGACAACGTCCTTTTTACACCACCATGATTTGGATTATGTTTCGTTCGACTTCCTTCTCAACGAGTTTTGCAGGATTTTCGACCGGCCGCTACAACATCCTAACGCTGAGAAACGTTTGTTGGGATTACGTCAGGGCCGACGACCAATATCTGAACACACCTTCGAGTTCTGCATTCTCGCCGCTCAAACTGGATGGAATGAGAGAGCGTTGCAAGGTACATTTTTAAATTCATTATCTGAGTACATTAAGGACCAAATTGCAGCAAGAGATTAGCCGCCTAGTTTTGATGCTCTAATAAACTTAACAATTTCCCTCGATGAATGCTTCCAGGAACGCCGCAGAAAGCTGGACTACAATTCCCAGAGAGCCGCCACTTCCAGTCTCTCAGTGTCACTGGATGGGGCTCACAACTACAGGTTCAGCCCTGAGAACTACAAGTCCCAGAGTTTCCAAGCTCCCATTCCTGCTTCTCCTTTAGCTTCGCCCGAACCCGAACCCATGCAGGTTGGGCAAACTCGTTTAACATCTGTCGAGAGAGTCCAATGAGTAGAGTCCAATCTTTCTATTTACTGTGGGAAGGAAAGACACTTCATCGTCTCTTGTCCATTTCAGGAAAACGAATATGCCCGCCAGTAAAGAGGGAGTTACTGGTGGGGACTTCCTCATTTACTCCCCTTCGTAGACTAAAGGCTCCCGTATAGCGCTACGTACATCCATACACAGCTCTACGCACGTACTACGCAGAGGAACAAGCATTTCCCCGTAGGGCATGTATGCGCAAAGCTCAAATTTTACAACTGCATATGCAAACGCGTTGTCGCACAATAAACTGCCTGGTGCCAGACTGTTTTGTATGCGACAAAATGTATTAAATTCCCATTCTTCATCCCTGATCTGGCCTTTTCTTTTGTTTTTTTGCCAAAAGGCAAGTGATTGCTTCCTCCTCCGTTGACTCATGACTGAAATTATGAGAAATTAATGAATTTGTCACGAGCAAATTAAACTTGGGTCCAACGTGGCTACGGAAGGTTCTGGAGATTTCCTGGTGGGCTACAGGACCAGCGCCCCCTGTTTTTATTTTATTTTTTAGAACTTTTTATTAACATATAAACACAGAACACCGTTGCGGCTGGAGCTGCCAGCCCCCGTCTTTTTTTCCCCGACCTGTCAATCATTGCAGTAGGCGTGTCAGCAAATGACCAATCAGCTACCTTAATTTGTCCCGTAGGTAAATGCTCTGCGCTGCAGCTGCTCAAATGACGTCAAGAATTTGGTGCGAAAACACGAGAATGTATGCGAGAACGTACGCTGGGGTGTGCGGGTGAACTATCTGCGTATAGCACGCACATACGGACACGCGTATGGACTTATGCAGAGCTATATTAGAGCCTTTACCTTACCTACAGTCATTCAAATTAACCAAAACCATTTCCTGGTCACTACCTTAATATATTCTGATGTCGAACAAAATTTAATTAGTCAAGCCTTTGGCTGAGAATTATCTTTTCCCGTCGTCAAGATTGAGCCGGTTTCCATAGCCTAAATTACTGGGGAAACCCTAGCCCAGATCCGCTTTAAAACTGCAGATCTGCATTTGATCACATCTGGCAACCATCACAAACACATTAACTTCTTCGTGTTTGACTCATCTAACTCTCAGTTGATTTCAGGCTATCCTTGGCTAAAGAATCATAATCTCCATATTAATTGGGAGTTTGGAAGGGTTTGGCTTTAACATCGACCCCAAATAGCAGACAAAGGAAGTAAGGACACAAGGCAGGATAAAAAGGTAAGTGATGTTCATTTACAGTGCAGATTAAAAGTACTCGAGCAGCTGCAAAGGAAGGAAAGAGAGTTGGTGAGCATATATCCGTAGGTAATATGATGGTTTTGAATCTTGAGCTGAATAATTGAAATTCTTACTTTGTTTTGCAGAAGATGTTCTGGATTCCTAGGGTTGCAGCAAGTGGAGTGAGATGATCCAGTTGGAGAGAGGAGCAGGTTGACCCAGATGGAAAAGATAGTGATGAAAGTGATGGGACTTCAAGTAATCCCCAGAGGTAGAGAGAGAGATGTAGAAAGTCTTGAAGAAGACCAGATGAGTCAGGCCGTGGAAGGTCCGGATAGAAGAAGATGTCCCAGCACTGAATAGGTGTCTGGCAGCTGCTTAAATAGGTGAGTCAGCAGTCCTCCTCAGAGTGGCAGCAGGTGTGGTGAGTTGAGTGATTGGCTGTGGAATGAAGAGTGAAAAACAGACAGAAAAACCTGGGATCCCACAGTGCCCCCTCAAGGATCGTCTCTTGGCGATCAAAGTGTTTTTTCAGGGTGAACCTCGAAAAAAGAGGTGATGAATTCTGGGTCCAGGATGCGAGACCTAGGGACCCAGGAATGTTCTTCAGGACTGTAACTCTCCCAATCTACTAAATATTGAACTCCTGCATCTCACATCCAGGAGACGTCTAACGCAGGAGCGTTGTCAATCATCCGGGGGGGGGAGGAGGAAGTCTAGTGTAGCACTTTGAGATTTTTATTAATGAAAAGTGCGGTATAAATTGAATTTATTATTATTATTATTATTAGTTGCGGGCTGAAGAGGGCTGGTGTTAACGGGATTGACGTGGGACACATGGAAGGTCGGGTGTATCCTCATTGACGGTGGGAGTTGGAGTCTCACCGCCAACCTGTTAACCACCTTCACTATAGGGAAAGGACCTATAAACCTAGGCGAGAGTTTTCTATGAATGTCCTTTAAATTGATGTCCCTGGTCGAGAGCCAAACCCTCTGGCCTACCTTTTATTTGGGAGCTTCGCAAACCGTTTATTTTGCTCATGTAACGCCTAAAGGCCAGGCAGTTGACTGCGGCTACAAAAGCAACATCAGAAGAGTGTCCTTTAAAAGAGCCTAAGGTGTGAATGAAAACAGGAGGCCGTGGGTTCAGTTTTAGTGTATATATATTAAAGTGATTGTGCACAAAATAGGACAAAAACAAAAACAACAAGAGTCACAATAGTTGAGTCACCAAATACATGTACTAATTTCAAAGTCCATTATCAAGTCCATAGTTCTAGCTCGCCATATGTAAATCCATGTTGAGATTCTGGTCCAAAGGAAAAAAAAACGACCTCTTCAACTGAGTGAGGAGTACTTAACCTCAATGCGCAGCCTGGTGGCTATTAATGGCAGAATCCCACAAGAGTTTGAATTAGATCCACCAGTAATTCATGTATTTGAGTTGCAATATGCTGATCTGAAGAGTGCAGCAATTTGTTTGGGAGACGCCCAGTGGAGCATACCACAGCCACAGTGGAGAAAGAGGAGGAAGTGAACTGTGACCCATGGCTTAAAAAAGTTAGAGAGTTGGGGCAACACAGGAAGTGGACCCACCAAATTAAAAGTCATAGACTAAATGTGGGTCACAGGTTTCCCCCCTAAACTCATGTGCGGCCTCGCACATGCACATGGCTGTTGATACAAGACACCATCACTAGAGGTAGCAGTCATAGAGGTTTCCTCCAATTGCAGCGCAGAGATCAACGCAGTGCTAAGCCCTTGAAACAGGGACTGGATGCTTTGCAGAACTGGACGCCCAAGCCTTGAATACTCCAAGCGATTTGGTGGCTGCCGTGCTCGAGTAGAGCATCGGATGGATGGTTCAGAATCTGGGCTGGAGAACTCAGTAGTAGAATCGAAACATCTCCAGACTTCGCCCATCCCTAACTTTTTCCGATGCTGAGAAGCTCGTCCATGCTTTTGTCTCCTCCAGGCTCGACTACTGCAACTCCCTGTTTATTGGAATCCCTGGCAAAAACCTTCAGAAACTTCAATATATTCAAAACAGTGCAGCAAGGATCTTGTTGAGAGTTCGTAAATTTGAACATATTACGCCCATTCTCCATAACCTTCATTGGCTTCCTGTCGCCTACAGAATTCAGTACAAAACTGCTCTCATTACACATCAATGCTTACACGGAACTTCACCAGATTATCTGAAGGATATTCTTATTCCATACTCATCCACCCGTTCGCTGCGGTCACAGAACAGCAATCTCCTTCACATTCCGAGAACCAAATTAAGGACCATGGGAGACCGGGCTTTCAGTGTGGCTGCCCCCCGCCTGTGGAACTCTCTTCCTGACTGTCTAAGAGCCCCACAGTCTGTGGTTGACTTTAAGAGCGGCTTGAAGACCTTTCTTTTCGACCAAGCATACTCTACCTCCTCATGATTCTACTTTTGATCTTAGCTGATATTGTTATTGATTTTAATTGTTTTATTATTTGTTTTATTGTCATTTAATTCTGTTGCTCCTTGTAGCACTTTGAGATTTTCATTAATGAAAAGTGCATTATAAATTGAATTCATTATTATTATTATTATTATTATTATTAGAATCACTTGAGAAACTGATCGGCTTTGGGGAGGATCCAGGTTCTGGCTGAAAGGAGGCATTTTCCTCTGGAGGCTCTAGATCAACAGGATCTGTTTCATCTCCAACTGTTTGTTCTGCATCCTGCACAGTCGGTACTAATTCAGCAATGGGTTCATGTCAAGGCTCCAGTTCCGGTTCTACAGCAATAGTTCATTCCTTAAAACTCTGTGAATGCTAGCCAGACAGAGCCTCAGGCATGGGAACAATGGTAGATGCAGGAACAGGTATGTTAACCACAGTTGTGATTCTGGTAGGACAGGAGCTGGAGTAATCAGGTAAGTCAGGTAAGAACAGGTCTTGATCTTCAGGGTCTGAAAGGTCGGAGGATTTTGGAGTCACTGGGGGTGCCATCACTGATTTTGGCTTTAACTGTTCTGGTTTGGAAGCTGGTGTTAGGTAGCCACAAGGCAGTAGCAGGTCACAGTGGAGGGTCCTAATGGGACAATCTTTGCCTTCTGGTTTAACTGTATATACCGGAAGAGTGCTGGCTTTCTTCTGGATATTGAAGACCGTAAGGACAGGGACCGAGTGGAGTTCTACACATCTGGCTCCCACCGATCTACGAGCTTGTGTTTGCCTCGTAGTTTGACATTTCTAACCAGAACTCTATCCCCAACTGAGAGGTCTGCAGCTATGACTTGCTTGTCGAATTTAAGTGTATTCCTTCCCATAACCTTCTCAGAGTTTTCAGTTGCAATCTTGTAACTTTCTCTGAGACTGAGATGTGATATAAGCTTTTCAACATACTGTGAATGAGATATGGATGGGTTTTCAGACAAAGGCAGTTCAAAAGCTAAGTCAACTGGAAGGCGGGGTTGACGACCAAACATCAGTTCATATGAGGAGTACCCAATGACGTCATTTCGAGTACAGTTGTAAGAGTGTACCAGCGGCTTCACAAAATATTTCCAGTGAGTTTTATACTCTTCTTGTAGAGTACCCAACATATTTAAAAGTGTTTGGTTGAATCGTTCCACAGGGTTGCCACGGGGAGTTGTGGTGTGGTCCTACTCTTGAGAATTCCAGTTATTTGACAAAGCTCTTTGATAGTGTACGATTCCAAATTGGGTCCTTGGTCACTATGGAAGGCGGGGTTGACGACCAAACATCAGTTCATATGAGGAGTACCCAATGACGTCATTTCGAGTACAGTTGTAAGAGTGTACCAGCGGCTTCACAAAATATTTCCAGTGAGTTTTATACTCTTCTTGTAGAGTACCCAACATATTTAAAAGTGTTTGGTTGAATCGTTCCACAGGGTTGCCACGGGGAGTTGTGGTGTGGTCCTACTCTTGAGAATTCCAGTTATTTGACAAAGCTCTTTGATAGTGTACGATTCAAAATTGGGTCCTTGGTCACTATGGAGACGCTCTGGGATTCCATAATGGACAAGGAAGTTGTCCAATAGTGCTTTTGCTACTGTTTTGGCTTTTTGATTTGGGGTTGGCACTGCAACAGCATATTTTGTGAAGTGATCGGTTATCACAAGAACATTCTTTGTGTTGCTTCGGTCTGGTTCTATTGAGAGAAAGTCCATACAGACCAGTTTGAGTGGTCTTGAGGTTTTAATGTTGACAAAGGGTGCAGCTTTCTCAGGTTGTGCTTTCCTTCGTATGCATCTCTCACAGTTCTTGACTTTATTACAAACATCAACTGCCATTTGTGGCCAGAAGAAACGTGATCTGACAAGGTCCAGTGTTCTCTCTGTACCCAAATGGCCCATTTGGTCATGAAGCTGGTTGAGGACCTTAGGCCGACACTCCTCTGGAAGGACAAGCTGGTAAGTAAGCTCACCATATTCCTCCTCCTAACGAGAACATTATTATGGAGCTCCAGACGTGTAAGCTCTCGCAAGAGTTCTACCAAGCTGGGAGCTGTTCCCTTAGAGATGGTGGCGGACCCTTAGAACCCTTAGAACTCCCTTAGAGATGGTGGCGGACTTTCTCCTTGTTCCAATTGAGCAACAGTGTGCTAAATGACCGGATCGGATCGTCGTTTGGCAGCAATTTCATCAGCAGAGACGGATGGCATGATTTTTTTCATTTACCATTTATTTATCCAGGTAGTCTCATTGAGCCACGAGAACTCATTTTCAAGAGAGACCTGTTAGGGAGCAGATGGTGGGGGTTAAGGGCCTTGCTTAGGGGCACAGAGTGGGGCGAATGAGGAATGATAGGTGAAGAGAACTGCATATCATTAACAAAACTGTCTGGTAGGTTACCTATGAGTATTAGTAGAGAGCGTTTGCACAAGAGCAACAACTTGGTCCAGGTTGAGTGAGCTGTACACTATGTAGATAGACCCCTCATCTCTGACCTGTGTTTACACCTTTTCACATCTCTCTGAAATTCTGAATGTTACTTCTCAAAGAGACAATTGGACACTATTTTAATACATTATTTTGAATCAAAAGACAATAAGTCATAAGAGACTCTCTTATTCCTCTATTTTTGTGTTAATAATTAACCTTGTCTTACTTGTATAAGCATTATTGAATCCAATGTTATTTCAAAATAATAATTCAAATGATGAATCAAACGGTGAAAGTGAATTAATATGTCAGACTGAACTCGATCAGTTTTGTTAGAAGTTAGAACACAGTTTTAATCAGTTGTTTTATGAAGCTGGCTCCAGTCTAATCTTTTCTCTCTCTTCATTCTAAACAACTTTTTCTCTGTTCTAAAAAACTGATCCTCTCCTATCTGAGTGACCTTCATCCACTGGTTCGTTTGGACCAATGGGGGAAGAACAAGTCTCATCACAGATCCTTTCTTAAAAATCTAAGCTTGTGCTGGAACTGACAGAGTCTGCTGGAGTAAGCCTAAAACCATGGTCTTCTCCAAAGAACTGATGATCGTCTGGTCAACACGCTAATGACCACGTCATTCAGTTAAAGACTTATACCATGCCAAGTTATAAGTTATCTTCAACAGCTGAAAAAGCTCTCTTTTAGTGAGATTCCTTGAAAGGAAGCTCTTATCTTGAAAAGCCAAACCAAGAACTGCCGTTACTTTCGGTTCGAGTCAAGGCAGAGGTCTGGAGACGCTGAGAATGGTAAACGAACTGGCCAGTTGGACCAACTGGGGACTGACCATCTTCACAAGGTAACAAGTCGTCATATGCTTTACCAAGGGTACCAACGTGTAGCCGAGATCGACCGGAGAGCTGCCATGTTTCTGGTTAAAACACGTCAAGATAATGCCTTTCCTCATCCTCCATTTTCTTCCTCCTCCATTTTCTCTACTCTGAAACTTTCTTACTTTAAGTAACTAAACTTTAAGTTATTGTGCCAGCAGAGGTATAAGTTATTAAAACCCATAACTTTATTCTGTTGATTCCTATGAAAATACGGACGCGTATTTCATCTGTGCAGAAGTTAATTATATGAAACCTGATCACTCGATCATGTAAATATGTGATGTAATTTATAATTATGTTAATTAAATGATTCAGTTCATAAATTGACGTTTCATGTCTTTACATTCTCACCTCCAAGGTACAGAATTATAGGTATTAATCTAAAAAGAGAGAACTCGTGAATATTGATGATAAGTTTGTCAGGTGAAAACCTGATCGATCAATCTATCATCTGGAATATTGTACGGTCAACAAAACTGACCGCTACGATATCCCTACATAATTATGACCCGTACGTGTTTAATGGTGGCCCGTGAACAGGTCTTTGAAAAGTTTAATATTTAATATTTCTGTACTTTGAATGTTGGCATAATTTTGTCCAAGTTTTTAGACTCTGAGAACGGTAGTTTTTTGCCTGGAAAAGTGTGTCAAGCTGCAGGAAACTGCTGGTTAATAATAATAATAATAATGTCTTTTTCCTGTCATCTGCGTATGTTTCCCATACACAGACGAAATTCGTCTCTGCATTTAACCCAACCACCTACCAGGTGGTGCAGTGAGCAGCCATAGAAAGCGCCCGGGGAGCTGGAGAATTAAATGTGCACTCATAGACACCCCAAGGTGTGTAGTGGCCAGGACGCGAACCCGCGTCCTTCGGGTTCCATGTCAAAAGCCCTTCCACTACACCATCTTGGCTCCTTAATGTCACTTTTAGCTGAGAAATTGTCTTTATTCAACTTTTAAACGTTTGTTGGATGCTGTTGGGTTAAATAATTGTTACGTTTCATGGTTCGGCTGGGTTCGGTTCTGCTGATCCAGTCAGAGTTATCTCTGACTGGTGCAATTCATTTGTTGTTGACCTCCGTGTCAAAACTGCCTATAAGAGCTTCATAGTTCATCTGAAAGTTGCTGTCGAGTGGTATCGTTACATTTTAAGCAGGAATAATAGCATCTTGTAGTCTGAAGCTGTCGGATCGACGAGGTTCTGGTTCTGGACCCGGTCCATTTGTTAGCTCTGACGTGTTGATTAGATATGGATACAGTCCATGTTGGCGACAGTTATTTTGCTATTTTTACTGGGCGCAGCTTGGTAGAACCGTCTGATGTGAAACAATACTTTCACATAATTTTTGGGGTGAATTTTAGCGTTTTATGAGTTGAAAAAGAGTCTAAGTTTGAGATAAGCTATGCTGAGTGCTGACGCTACGTTCTTAGCATGTTGTCATGCTGTGATTGGTTCAAGGTGATCATATGATACGCAGTTGCTCGTCAAATTTCAGTTTTGTTCACACAATTCTGAAAGATTGTCCGGCTTGTTTCGTTTCTATGCATGTAATATCGTCAGAAACTGTTTAAACGCGGTGTTTTGAGATATTTACTGGTGTTTAGGACCGATTAAAAAGTCAGTTCGAACAAATTCCGACGGTATGTCAAAGTCCGTGAAGGTATCACGTACGACACGTCAACGGAAGTGACGTCACCCAGATAGAGAAAAAAAGGAAAAAGATTGTTTCTTTTTATATCTAAAAAGTCCACAGAACTTGTTCTAAATATTTTAAACACATTGGCCCTCATTCACAAAAATGTTCGTATTTTTATCCTAAATTTCTCCTACTTTTGTTCGTATGAAGCGTTCGTACGAACATGCCACGTCAGATTCAACAAAGTCTTCTATCCTGAGGAAACATGTGTAAATGGGTTGCGTAAATATGATGAATCCCACCTGTTCTAAACAGCTGCGCGTGCACGCGGAGAGGTCATTTACATAATTCCCACCCCTCAAAACACCATATAAGGCCACGTTTCCTGCCTTCTGACAGCAGGAAGTGTCCATTCATTCAAACTCAAGAAGTAAAAGGAGGAACTTCACGCGTTCGGAGATCTGCTCTCAGTCGCGCTGTGGCTACCCCCCACCCCCCGCAAGTGTCGGATGGTCAAATATCTTTAATTTTAGTGTACTGTGTTACATTATAGTTTCACTTATTCAGAAGAGCCGTGGCGCACCGCTACCCCCCACCCCCCGCAAGTGTCGGATGTGTTTTTGAACAGAAGCATTTTAAAATGTCTCGAAACTACAGTTAACTTCATATTAATATTGTAGTGCATATGTTTTGTCTCCCGTGGGTCGTACAGTATCAGAAATCAAGAATAAATGGTTTGATCTGAAAATGGCTTCAAACAAACGTCTCGCCGCAGCACGGACAGGAGGTGGTCAAGGAATAGTCTGAGATGGTGGACAATAAATGCCACGCTGCAAGACGCGTGCCAACATGTTTTGCAGCACAAATGGGTCATGCGCGCACCTCCTGGTCTGCGCGCAACCACATTCTGCAGGCTATATTTCGAATCA
>JBBPBX010101981.1:0-12107 GCA_038048925.1 Garcialebias charrua
ACAGCTCCTCGCCTTCTGCAGCCAGCAACTCCCGAACATCTTCAGCCTCAATCTCCAAGTGCATCCTCCTACTCATCTCCACCACACTCTCGATCACACTGGTGATTGAGTCCTCGGGCTCAAGTGAGGGATCAAAAAACTGTGGACAGAGTTTTTTCCACACTCCGTTAAGTGTGCTCTCCCTCACCTGATCCCAGGACTCATCAATGTGACGCAGAGCATGGCGCAGGTTATACTTCTTCCAGAAGTCCTTCAACGTGACTTCTGGAGAGTTATCTGTTTCCTCCAACGCATTACGGATGACCCTCTGGAGGTAGTACGCCTTGAAGGTCGATATCACCCCCTGGTCCATTGGCTGGATGAGAGAGGTGGTATTGGGTGGCATGTACACCACCCTCACATTTTGGTTGAGGTCAGTCAGATTTGCGGGGTGACCCGGTGCATTGTCCAACACCAACAGGATGTTAAAGCGAATGCGCAGTTGTCTGCAGTAGCGCTGTACGGCCTTGACGAAATGTTTGGTAAACCATTTTGAGAACACCTCTTGGGTAACCCAGGCCTTACGGTTGGCTGCCCAATACACCGGCAGATCTTTCTTTTCAATATGCCGTAAGGCCCTGGGGTTCTCATAGTGATTTACCAACAGCGGCTTTAACTTGCAGTCACCAGCAGCATTCGCTCCGAACAGCAACGTGATCCTGTCTTTCCCCACTTTGTGGCCCGGTGCTGTTCTTTCCTCCCTGCTGATGTAGGTGCGGTCGGGCAACCTCTTCCAAAATAGACCAGTCTCATCAACATTGAACACCTGCTGCGGTGTGTATCCCCCCTCCCTTATAATGGCTGCTAGTTTCTCTGGGAATGCGGCTGCTGCCGCCGCATCACCACCTGCTGCCTCTCCTGGTGAAAAAAAACACACACAGGACAAGATTAACCACATGTTACACTGTGTTAAACATTAAAGCACAGATGAAATGTTTCACTTACCTTGGATTTTTATGCTGTGCAAATTAGCCCTTTGTCGGAACCGATTAAACCACCCCCGTGACGCATGGAAGTCGGGCACCTCCACGCCCTCCCCCATCTCTGCTTTGATATCCTCGTAAATTTTGAGGGCTTTCTCCTGCATCATCATCAAATTCAACGGGATATGCCTCTGGTTGCAGTCCTCTATCCAAAGGACTAGAAGTTGTTCATGAAAAGACAGGTGTGTTAAAACATGAACTGTACTGAACATTACAGAAACATAAAAATTATTTTTAATAAAAGTCTTGTGACCGTGTGTTAAACATCTCAGGTAAACAAAGCACACCTGTAAACAAACATCTCAGGTAAACAAAGCACACCTGTAAACAAACATCTCAGGTAAACAAAGCACACCTGTAAACAAACATCTCAGGTAAACAAAGCACACCTGTAAACAAACATCTCAGGTAAACAAAGCACACCTGTAAACAAACATCTCAGGTAAACAAAGCACACCTGTAAACAAACATCTCAGGTAAACAAAGCACACCTGTAAACAAACATCTCAGGTAAACAAAGCACACCTGTAAACAAACATCTCAGGTAAACAAAGCACACCTGTAAACAAACATCTCAGGTAAACAAAGCACACCTGTAAACAAACATCTCAGGTAAACAAAGCACACCTGTAAACAAACATCTCAGGTAAACAAAGCACACCTGTAAACAAACATCTCAGGTAAACAAAGCACACCTGTAAACAAACATCTCAGGTAAACAAAGCACACCTGTAAACAAACATCTCAGGTAAACAAAGCACACCTGTAAACAAACATCTCAGGTAAACAAAGCACACCTGTAAACAAACATCTCAGGTAAACAAAGCACACCTGTAAACAAACATCTCAGGTAACCCATCACAATAACATTTTGTTATCTAAAAGACGCAATAAATAAAAAAATAAATTTTCTTACCCATCAGACGCTCAATCTCTGTGATAACACCCGTGCGTTGCTTCGTTATCACCGTGGACTTCATTGGGGCAGCTCCTCTCACGCTAGCTAAAATACGCTCGCGGTCTGCCTTTATGGTGCTGACTGTGGAACTGACCTAAAATAAAAAATAAAATTTCATTAACTAACAGACGCTTGCCGTGCGCTGCATGCTTATTACGGTGCTTATTACAGTGTTCATCTGTGCAGCGACTAGAACACTCGCTAAAAGCGCTCACGTTCCGCCATTACGAGTCTCGCTAAAAAGCGCTCACGTTCCGCCATTACGAGTCTTCATCTGTGCAGCGACTAGAACACTCGCTAAAAAGCGCTCACGTTCCGCCATTACGAGTCTTCATCTGCGCAGCGACTAGAACACTCGCTAAAAAGCGCTCACGTTCCGCCATTACGAGTCTTCATCTGCGCAGCGACTAAAACACTCGCTAAAAAGCGCTCACGTTCCGCCATTACGAGTCGTGCTAACGGTGGAACTCACCAGGTTCAGAGCTTTGCAGATGGAGGACGTCGACTCTCCCCTCTGCGCCCGTTGGATGATGTCCAGCTTCTGCTCCAGCGTGATGGCCTTACGCTTTTTAGGTGCGCTCGCACCAGCAGAAGAAGCTCCTCTCTTTGCAGACATGATTTCAAAAGAAGAAGATGCTAAGATGCTAACAAAGCTAACGAATGCTAATTTTGCTAACAAATGTTCGTAACTGTGTCTCTCAAATCGCCAAACTGTAGACCCACGCGGCTGCATTCGCGCTGTTCGCTTATGTAGTACCTGATGAAATCACTCCGCCTTTGTTTTTTGGGGGTGGGGGTACAGTAAAGTAGTGCCTATGTAACCTTCCGCTGCTGTACTTTTCCATTTGTCACGCGAAACATACCCCCCCACCACCCACACATCGTGCCCGCCATGTGCAATGTGCATGTCCAGTCCAAGTCCAGTGCAGGTGCATGGTTAAATCGCCCATCCCCCAACCCGAAACCAACCACCCCGAAACCAACCCCCTCCACTCCACCTCCCCCGCCCCCCCACACTCCACCTCCTGCCCCAAACTCCCCTTCGAAACATGACATTCAGCCGTCAGCAAGAACACTCGGTTCTCGTAAAACAGAACAATGGTTTCTAACGGAGTTTTCTCGTAAACCCGGAATTTTCATCTCGTTATTTGGAGCAATAGTTTCTAACGGTAAATTCTCGTAACTCTGGAACTTTTCGCTCGTATCTTGGAACAACGCTTTCTAATGTTGTTCTCTCGTAGAATCGGAACGGCAGCTCGTAAGTCGGTAGTTTGGTTCCTGGAAGCTCTCGTAAAGTCGGGCGCTCGTAGGTCAGAGCGCTTGTAAGTCGGGGACCACCTGTATGCAGATATTGTTAATATGTTTAATTCCTTTTTTATTAGTTCCATTGAAGAATTAACAATGCATCTCAAACACCCTGACATCCCACATAAATCTCTAGATGTCAATAAACCAGTATTTAGTATACAAGAAATCTCTGTCACTGAAGTTATAAAAACTATATCATCTCTAAAAGGCTCAAAGGCTAGAGACATGTTTGGCCTGACAAGTCATTTTTTAAAGCTTCATAAAGAAGCACTTGCAAGTCCAATTGCACATATAATTAACCAATCGATTAAATACGGAGTAGTGCCATCCACATGGAAAATTGCCAGGGTTACCCCAGTGTTTAAGACAGGAGACAAAACAAAACCAGAGAATTATCGTCCTATAAGTATTTTGCCAATCATTTCGAAAATTGCAGAGAAATGGGTTGCTCTGCAGTTAACAGAGCATTTAAATAAAAGCCCAACTTCTCTCCATCCCATGCAATTCGGGTTTAGGAAGTATCACTCTACAGAGACAGCCACCTGTTACCTTCTGGAAAATCTAAAACAGCTTCTAGATCAGGGCGGCTTTGTGGGTGCTGTGTTCCTTGACCTGAAACGTGCTTTTGACACAATCAACCACAACATTCTTCTTGCTAAACTAACTCATTTTAATTTCTCTAATAGTGCCCTCTGCTGGATGAAATCATATCTGTCTGATAGAAAACAAGCAGTACAAATAGAAAACTCACAATCTACCTTTCTTACCTGCTCAGCTGGAGTCCCACAGGGCTCAATACTGGGACCAATCTTATTTAGCCTATATGTTAATGATTTGCCAAATGTTTGCAAAACTGTAAAAATGCAATTATATGCAGATGATACTGTATTGTATGTTCATGGAAAAACAAAAAATGAAGCTGCTGCTGTGCTTTCTAGTGCCATGATGCCGGTGTCTCACTGGCTCCAGGACTCTTGTCTACATCTCAACACTAAAAAAACAGTCTGTATGTTTTTCTCTCGGCTGCCACCAGATGATGGGCATCCATCTGTGTTGGTCAATGGCGAGACATTAGATGTGGTTGAACAATTTAAATACCTCGGAGTCATTTTTGATTCCAATCTAAATTTCAAGCAACATGTAAAGAGAATTTCACATATAATTAAACTTAATCTGGCAAACTTCAAACATATAAGACCTTCTCTGACAACAGAATCAGCAAAGGCTTACATGCATGCCATGATCTTCAGCCATATAGCCTATTGTTATACTACATGGTCTCACACTTCAGAGATCGTCATGAAGCCCCTAAAGTCTCTTTTTAAGAAAACACTGAAAATTTTTGACAAAAAGCCAATACAGTATCATTACTGCAACATCATAAATAAGTACAAAATTTTGGATTTTAATAGCTATCAGATTTTTATGGACGTTTGCCTGATTTTTAAAGTTTTAAATGGACTTGCTCCTCCTCCTTTAATATATTTTATAAGTAAAAAAACAAGTACAGTAAACACAAGAGCACTGACCAGAGGAGATTGTGATGTGCAGCGGCGCAGGACTAAATTTGGCCAAATGGTGGTGTCCATCAGAGGCACGCAGTCATGGAACACACTGCCAGTTTCCATCAGGAACTGTGGCACCTACTCCAGCTTTAAAAAATCTCTGAAACTTTGGCTGAAAACTAATCAGAAGTGCACTCATGTGTAGATTACTTTGTCTATTTTCTTATGGCATCATATTTTTATTGTAATTTTATGTTGTGTTATGTGCTATATAGGTGATGTTTGTATTTTTCTCCGCTCTTTTGTTTTATGGGACGTTTCTTATTCTTACCTGCCTTAGGACAACGGATGAAAATTAGCTATTGTGCTAACTCCGGCATATTTACATTGATGCTAACTGCTGTTATGTTGATTAATATGCATTGTCCTAACTTAAATAAATAAATAAATAAATATGTAGATGGGTATATGAATGAATATAAATGTATATGTATGCATACTGTATATATATTTGTAGGTATGGGTATGTGTATTTATAGAAATCTACTGCAAGGTCATGAATATTATCAGTCTTTATGCATGTATGTTTCGTTGCTGTGTTCTGTCATGTGCTTTGCAGGATTGTGGACGGAGGTTGGGTGTGTTTGCCTTGTGCTCTTTTTGTGGATAATTGTTGTTTTGTTGTCTTACTTTCTCTTTTCTTTCTTTCTCTCTATTTAAAAAAAAATACATATTGGAGTGAGAGGATAGCTATAAGGTGAGAAGGGAGGCCATCAATAAATGGAAAAAAATAATTAAAAAAACAATATATTTTTGGGGGGGATGCGTGTGATCACAATGCTGTTGACAGTTTTGAAATAAAACACCAACATCACTCTAAGAGCAGAATCCTCACTACAGTCAGACACAGAGATGTCACCCTCCCTGTGGCTCAGCACGTTCCAGGTGCATAGATTTAGAGGTGCGTAATTATGTGCAAACCAAAGGTTCGATACCATTGTTTTTCAAGAATATAAGCAGATGTTTGTGAGATGGTGGCTCTGTACGATCTCAGTGAGGCATAGACTACACCCTGCTTTACTTTTAACACACTAGCAATAGCCTTAAAGGGCAAAACCTATATAAAATAGGACATTGGTTACATACTTTTGAATGTCTGGCTTTCAGCTTCAAAGCCCCACTCCTGATGAATGTTATATTAATTTATAGACCTCCCAAACCGCATGTTTCATTTAACTCAGAGATGCATGACCTTCCTCACTTTTTTCTGCACCTCCCCTGTGAAGACTATTTTTCTTGGCGACTTAAATATCCACGTGGACAATTCTTCTTCACCTCTGGCAACAGATTTTAAGTCTCTTCTGGACTCTCTTAATCTCACTCAACATGTTGACGCCCCTACGCACAGCAGGGGGCATACTCTGGATTTGGTGATTACAGACACTGTACTCATCAATAACTTATCTGTATATGACCTGGGTGTCTCAGACCACAGGGTCATCTCCCTGGAAGTGCCTTCATCTTCGCCTGCTTCAAACCCAAAACGACCCATCCAGTTCCGTGACCTTAAAAACATTTCCCTTGATGTTCTGTCTGCTGATCTTCACACCCTGACCGCTGTCAATCATCCTTCTGCAGATGACTCTGTGGATTACTACAACCAATCTCTTCGGGAGCTCCTGGACCTACACGCCCCCTTGAAGACAAGACTGGTGTCTTTCTCGCGTTCAGCCCCTTGGTACACTGATGAGCTGCGCAAGATGAAGGCAACTGGCCGTGCTATTGAGAGACGTGTAAAATCATCTGGTCTCTCTGTGCATAAGCAGGCATATAAAGAACATCAGAAAGCATACGCCTATTCTCTTAAAGAAGCACGCTCCAAATATTATTCTAACATCATCAACACCTGCCCTGGAAACTCTAAACAGCTCTTCTCCACAATCACTCGTCTGCTTAATCCCATTAAGCAAACTCTTGAGGACTCTGCTCAAAAATGCGACCTGTTTCTTTCATCTTTTAAAACCAAAGTTGACACTATCAGATCTCAGCTCCACAACCTCCCCGTTCTCAGAGGTTTTCCTGTGGAACTGAACTGTTGCATATGATTCATGGAGGCAGACGGAGGATCATAGAGACGGCCGCCATGACAGGCCGGAGCCCGAGGCGGGAAGGGGACCGGGAACTGAAGCACTATGGAACGATGGCAAGGCAGCGATACACAAAACTCCAAAAGTGCGTTGCGGTCATTCCCGTAATGTACGGTAGGTGTGCAGTGCAGGTGCAAAAATGTTACAAAGTAAAACAAAAACAACAGGAACAAAAAAATAAAGGGTGAGTCGAAGCGGAGCACCCATCGGTGCTGCCATACTGCGGTGCACGTCACGTCACGCTGCATGTGACGTTAACTGTGAATTCCTCAACATCATCAACTTTACCTACAAAATCACAAGACCGCTGGCGAGTGTCAACAGCGGCATAGATCCCATTCTGTATTTACTGGCCGGGGATCATCGCACCAAAATGATGTCAGTTCTGCGGTGGTGAGAATGTAGTCAAACACTGTACTTAAGTAAAAGTACAAATAAACAGACAAAAATGTACTCTAGTAAAGGTAGAAGTACCATATTAATGTTCTTACTTAAGTAAAAGTAAATAAGTACTTGCTTTTAATGTGTAGCACTATCATTGATAGTAACTCAGAGCACACAAATAACAACAATGACTCAATTGCTGACAGTCACCAAGATACTGCATTCTGGGACCCTAAACATCTTTGATGAAGTTGTTCAGAGTGAGGTTGAGGCCATCATCAAGAAAATGAAGCCTTCATCCTGCGCCCTGGATCCTTTCCCCTCGTCTCTTATAAAAACCAATCATTCTGCAATAGGCCCACTTATCACTCAAATAATAAATCAGTCTCTACAATCTGGTCATGTTCCTCTGCCTCTAAAAACCGCCATCATTAGGCCTCTTCTGAAAAAATCTAATTTGGATCCCGACATTTTTTCTAATTACCGCCCAATTTGCTGGAAAAAGCTGTTGCTGCTCAGCTGCAGGATCACCTACAACAACACTCCCTGTATGAGAAGTTCCAGTCTGGATTCAGAGCAGCTCACAGTACAGAGACTGCATTGCTGAGAGTTACCAATGATGTCCTCTTGGCTGCTGACACTGGCTCTCCCTCCATCCTTGTCCTCCTTGACCTCACTGCAGCCTTCGACACTGTGGACCATAGTATCCTCCTCCACCGTCTTCATGTGGAGGTCGGTCTCTGCGACACCGTCCTGGACTGGTTCAAATCTTTCCTCTCCAATAGGCTGGAATGTGTTAGTCTTGGCAACGCCACGTCCCAGACAGTCTGTGTCTCCTGTGGTGTCCCTCAGGGGTCGGTTCTGGGGCCCCTGCTGTTTTCCCTTTACATGCTGCCTTTAGGTCAAATTATTAATCAGTTCAACATTTCTTTTCACTGTTATGCCGACGATACACAGCTCTACATCAGGACTGGAGCATCCTCATCTTCCACCTTGTCATCTCCATCTTCACTCACTGCCCTCTCTGCCTGCCTGGAGGCAATTAGGGAATGGATGAATCAGAACTTTCTTCAATTAAACTGCTCCAAGACTGAGGCCATACTGATTGGCACCCCTCACCAGGTACAAACATCTCCTATAACAAGACTTTCCTTTTCTGGACAAGACATCCCCCTCTCCACCTCTGTTACTAATCTTGGAATAAAAATGGACTCCAATCTTACATTTGAAAATCACATTAAGCATCTGTTTAAAACTTGCTTCTTCCATCTTCGAAACATCTCCAGACTTCGCCCATCCCTAACTTTTTCCGATGCTGAGAAGCTCGTCCATGCTTTTGTCTCCTCCAGGCTCGACTACTGCAACTCCCTGTTTATTGGAATCCCTGGCAAAAACCTTCAGAAACTTCAATATATTCAAAACAGTGCAGCAAGGATCTTGTTGAGAGTTCGTAAATTTGAACATATTACGCCCATTCTCCATAACCTTCATTGGCTTCCTGTCGCCTACAGAATTCAGTACAAAACTGCTCTCATTACACATCAATGCTTACACGGAACTTCACCAGATTATCTGAAGGATATTCTTATTCCATACTCATCCACCCGTTCGCTGCGGTCACAGAACAGCAATCTCCTTCACATTCCGAGAACCAAATTAAGGACCATGGGAGACCGGGCTTTCAGTGTGGCTGCCCCCCGCCTGTGGAACTCTCTTCCTGACTGTCTGAGAGCCCCACAGTCTGTGGTTGACTTTAAGAGCGGCTTGAAGACCTTTCTTTTCAACCGAGCATACTCTACCTCCTCATGATTCTACTTTTGATCTTAGCTGATACTGTTATTGATTTTAATTGTTTTATTATTTGTTTTATTGACATTTAATTCTGTTGCACCTTGTAGCACTTTGAGATTTCACTAATGAAAAGTGCGTTATAAATTGAATTCATTATTATTATTATTATTATTCATCAGGAACCTCCCGAACCGTGAGCAACGTGAGCAGCTGTTTGCTGACAGCTGGAGACCAGGGATTTCTGAGCATTTTATCAAATTATTAATCAGATTATTAATCAGATTATTAATCAGATTATTAAAACAGGGAAAATAATCAAAAACAGCTGAAACAGAAAATTAAATACAAGAAAATAAATGTAGGACAGAAAACCAGAAGAAGTGAAGGGGAAGAGCAAGAGTCCGTCAATACTTCACCAGTAAAAGTACTCGGATACTTTTGTTCGGTGTCGGTTCAGTCCAATCGATCTGTCGCTTATCAATCATCATCAGCTCTGAGATCATCAGTCAGGATAGTCCGTCAAACTACCGCTACCGGTGTATGAATGGGTGGATGGCTGGTGCTGGAAAGCGCTATATAAATAAGCTCCATTTACCATTTAACATTTTACTGAAGGTGGAATTCAGGACAAAATAATAAAAATCTGAGCTAAAACATGAAAAAGGGCGAACATGTAACTGGACTCGGAGCATAAAACTGTAAACAACAAAGTCTGGACAGTTTTCTGCTTTCAGAGAGCCGAGATCAGCTAAAAGTGTAACTGTTTAAAGTTTTAGCTGCTGTTTGAAATGTATTTAAAACAATGAACTCCCAGTTTTATCCGACTGGGCCGACGTCAAAGACTGGATTGAAAAATAAAATTCTTAAAAACAGGATCCTGAAAACTGTCACTGCTGAAATCTGCTGCAGTGGAAAATCAGCTAAAAGAGAGGAAACAAGCTAAAAAAGTCTAAATAAGCAAGACCCTGGCTCGAAGCTAATCTTAGCAAGAGGCAACGCTTAGAAGGAGAGTAGCTCAAAGCTAAACGTAGCAAGACAGTAGCTCAAAGCTAAATGTAGCAAGACAGTAGCTCAAAGCTAAACGTAGCAAGACGGTAGCTCAAAGCTAAATGTAGCAGAACAGTAGCTCAAAATGTAGCAGGACAGTAGCTCAAACCTAAACTTAGCAGGATAGTAGCTCAAAGCTAAACGTAGCAGGACAGTAGCTCAAAGCTAAACGTAGCAGGACAGTAGCTCAAAGCTAAACGTAACAGGACAGTAGTTCAAAACGTAGCAGGATAGTAGCTCAAAGCCAAACATAGCAGGACAGTAGCTCAAAGCTAAACGTAGCAGAACAGTAGCTCAAAGCTAAACGTAGCAGGACAGTAGTTCAAAGCTAAACGTAGCAGGATAGTAGCTCAAAGCTAAACGTAGCAGGACAGTAGCTCAAAGCCAAACATAGCAGGACAATAGCTCAAAGCTAAACGTAGCAGAACAGTAGCTCAAAGCTAAATGTAGTAGGACAGTAGCTCAAAGCTAAACGTAGCAGGACAGTAGCTCAAAGCTAAACGACAGTACCTCAAAACTAAACGTAGCAGGACAGTGGCTCAAAGCTTAACATAGCAGAACAGTAGCTCAAAGCTAAACGTAGCAGAACAGTAGCTCAAAGCTAAACGTAGCAGAACAGTAGCTCAAAGCTAAACGTAGCAGGACAGTAGCTCAAAGCTAAACGTAGCAGAACAGTAGCTCAAAGCTAAACGTAGCAGGACAGTAGCTCAAGCTAAACGTAGCAGGACAGTAGCTCAAAGCCAAACGTAGCAGGACAGTAGCTCAAAGCTAAACGTAGCAGAACAGTAGCTCAAAGCTAAACGTAGCAGGACAGTAGCTCAAAGCTAAACGTAGCAGGACAGTAGCTCAAAGCCAAATGTAGCAGGACAGTAGCTCAGAGCTAAACGTAGCAGAACAGTAGCTCAAAGCTAAACGTAGCAGGACAGTAGCTCAAAGCTAAACGTAGCAGGATAGTAGCTCAAAGCTAAACGTAGCAGGACAGTAGCTCAAAGCTAAACGTAGCAGGATAGTAGCTCAAAGCTAAACGTAGCAGAACAGTAGTTCAAAGCTAAACGTAGCAGGACAGTAGCTCAAAGCTAAACGTAGCAGAACAGTAGCTCAAAGCTAAACGTAGCAGGACAGTAGCTCTAAGCTAAACGTAGCAGGACAGTAGCTCAAATCTAAAAGGAACTTCGGAAAAAGAACCTGAACCAGCAGCTGAAGCAGATCTTAGTCGTATTTTTGAAGGAACTGAAGCAATCGATGCATTTTCTACAGGGGAAGGTTTTAAATAAAGTATAAAAGTTTAAAAAAGCAGAACTTCCTGATGTAGCTAAACGTTTTATCTCCCGAATGTAAGAGAACAAAGTCTGTGGAAACTTATTCACAAATAATTGAAAGTAAAGAGGAAAACAGTGACTCAGCATTTCTCTTCATTTTTTATAAATCCTCTCAAATGTGCCACGAGATATTTTGCTAACAAGAATCAGGTCTGAAGCATCTTCAGCTGAGGTCCAGTTAGCGTCAGAGCCTTCAGCTGCAGCTCGGTTGAACAAACTCTGCGTGACGTCCAGCAGAACGCAGAGCATCTTTCAGCCGAGGACCCGTCCCGGTTGGACTTCCATCAGCCGAAGGCTGTAATTTGTCAGCTGAGCGCCCTCGAGGACAAGGAGGCCATTACGGTTCTGGCAGGAGGCGGCGGCGATGATCGGTATCAAGTTCATTAACAGACGCTCCTCAGATCTCTGACTCACGTTTGGACCCAAAGGCCCGGTTTGTCCTCGGAGACAAACTGCAGCTGCTGACCAGTTTGGTCTCCTCAGATCCAACAATAAAATATAAAATAAAAACAGTAATAACATCTAAGATATGAACTAAGAAAAACATCAGCTAACAATACACTAAGCACTAATATCATACAAGGTAGATAAACATTACTCCAAACAGCAGCACGAACATGAGTCTG
>JBBPBX010101982.1:0-12107 GCA_038048925.1 Garcialebias charrua
AGGTGGGGTTCTGAACAATGAACATCTTACCTGCAGTGGATCACTCTCTGAGCTCAGTTTGTTTCATTCTGAACTAGCTGACAATTTAATGTTTAGTCTGAGCAGAGCCACGACAGCTGCTAACATTTTTTTATAAACCTTCTGAAAGTATTCCTGCTACAGCTAGCTGCTGCTGCTAAATAACTCATGTAATGTGTTCATGCTCACATGAAAGTTCTGGTTTCTCTCAGACTGTTAGTTCTGCTCCAAACTGACATCGTTCAGAATCAGAATAAGTTTTATTATCATTGTACCGAGATACAGCGAGAACTCAAGATTTATCTACAACAGGTAAGATATTAACACACCCAAACTTCAAAATGTTCAAACTATTTGTTTAGTTCAGCAGATTTTGTTTGTCTCCAGTGTCTGACGGACGACCTGGACTGGAAACAGACTTGTTTTTGGTCGAGAGAGAAAATCTTCTAACGCTTCACTGGATCTCCTGCAGCTGCTCCAACATGCATCACAAATAAAAACATTTAAAGCTTTAAACAGCTGGGCTCACGCACGCTCAGCCCACATCCACAACTCGTTACCTGTTGACGCTTCGTCTCTGTAGATAAGAGTTGAGAAGTATCTGGACACACACAATGGATTGTTTTGTCCAACAACCGTCCAGTTGAAACTTCAGCGTGTGTGAGCTGATTCCACGACACGAGGAAACTCGCCTCTCTCGGCAGGAAACAAGGGGAACTCCTGACTGAGTTTCAAAATAAAACTTTCCAGAAAACAAATTCTTTCAGAAAGGAGTGAGTGAGTCACAGTAAGGCTTTACTGTAACTCGGCTGAGAAACGTAGGTCTAATTGACACAAATGACCAACACGTTTCCAGCTTTTTCCAGAGGAGAAAACCAGTTGTTGAGTTAGTGGTCCCTCTTTGCACTGAAGAGACTACCGGAAGTGTCTCTTTAAGAAGGGGGTGTGACTTAGTCACATATTTCATGATCATTGGTTGTCTACCACTAGAGAGGGAGTGACAGATAGGGGCAGACAGGAAATAAAGTGAAACATGCGTCAGAAAATGCAGGTGTGAACAAACCATGGATTCTGTTTTGAGAACAGATTAATTGTTTTTAGAAAGGACGGGAGACCGTAGACAAGTTATTTCTAAAACTTTTCCTTCGTTCCAAAAACACTTCAAACAAACACGAACGGGTTGTTCATCAACTTTAGACATGTTTTCTGCATAGAGCAGACAGTTTAAAGCAAGATCATTCTGAGATGTTCTCTTAACTTTGGCATATTTAAAATATACCAGCTTAGTAACAGATCATACACATACTAAGAACATACTGTTGATTAATTCTAAATTAACACAAATTAAAGAAGTCTTTCTGATTGATTTGTGTCCCTTAATTCAAAATAAATGTAATAAAATAGTGTCCACTTGTCCCCTTGAGAGCTTCAAGAAAAGTGTAACACTCAAGAGTTTCAGAGAGATGTGAAGAGGTTTAAATCCCATAACGGACATGAGAGTGCTGTATTGCTACAATGGTCCGTATAGTTCTCTATGAATTGGGATGAGTAGTTACACACACCCAGAAAACTTTCTAGTTCTTTGAGATTGGTGGGGACTTTGAGATTGTCAAGGCATTGGGTGCGAGTCAATTGTGGCTGTACTCCATCTGGACCTACTAGTAGGCCAACGTAGTTCACCTTGGATCTGTACCACTGGCATTTTGACAATGATATTTTAGCACCAGCAGTTTTTAGTTGATTCAGAACGTGGTCGATCTCAGCCAATTGTGTGTCCAGTGTTGGCTGCCTCAAAAGGACATTGTCCACGTAAATCAGTGTCCCACATTTGTGGGCGTCTGGACACACTTTGTTTAGGAAGATGTTGAACTCTGCAGGTGAGTTAGCATAGCCAAAGGGGCACCTGGTGAAGGTGTATTGTCGGCCACCAAAGGTGAAAGTTAGTTTTTATTGGTCCTCGGCGTGCACAGGGATGGTCCAAAAATCATAGGCGACATTGAGGGTTGAAAAGTACTTATCATTGGTGACCTTGGGCATGTCCTGTTTGAGCTGGGTCATTGGCCACCTGGCTAAGGGAACTTGTTTGTTTAGCTTTCTGTAGTCTATTGTGAGTCTCCACTTTCCATTTGGTTTTAAAACTGGCCATAAAGGTGCAGAGTAGGTGCTGTTACAGTGTCTGATGATACCTTTTCCTAACAGGTTATCAATGATTTCTCTAATAGGTTGATGTGCTACCAGGGGAATATTGCATTTTCTGACATTGGGTGGGGTTGGGATGCTCACTGAGTGAAGCAGGGTCAACCCACAATCCAATGAGTCAGTTGAGAATGATTTATCATATTTTAAGAGAACTTGGCAAAGTTTGTCCCTTCATCAGTTGTCAGGGCGTCAGCTTGGGCGACCACCTGTTCGATCTGTGAAGCAATTGAGAGGGGTTTTTGTTCTTTGGGAAGCTCCAGTGAGTCCCTCTCTGTGTCGTTGAACCTGTCTACAGGAATGACACTATAGGTTTGAGGGCCTAAGCCGTCTTATTGGTCGAGACCGAACCTGTTGACTGTGTCATGGTCTAACTCATTGGGTGAGAAGAGAGCTATGGCCTGTGTTGGTTTTGTGAACAAGACTGGCCCCGTGTGATGACTTGGGATCAGGTTTTCTGGGAGTCCTCCCAGAAATGGAATGCCTAGTTCAAAATCATGAAAATCAGTGGAAATCAACCATCCTAGTTGTGTGTATTTTGGGATCAGTACCTATTCTGTACCTGTGTTACAAACAGCCACATATATGGTTCTGGAGTCGAGGCTCACTTGGCTTGTGGCCTCAACGGACAGTCCTAGGTTGAAAAACATAGGAGATGGTTGAAAGTATGCCTGTTTATGGCTAATAGCTTGACCATCTACGACAGACCTGCTCATTACGTCGATCGCGATCGACCAGTTGATTGCGGAGGCATTACTGGTCGATCGCAACGTGACTTTATTTATTTATTTTATTTTTTCCCGTAGCGTGACATTAAAAAATTGTCAGCCAATCAAACATCCCGTTACTTGATTGATATATAGGGTAACCAATCAGATGACAACTGAATCTTGAGTTTTAGCCTATCAAACATCCCGTTACTTGATTGGCATACACGGCAACCAATCAGATGAGAGCTTTAGGTCATGCTCATGCAGCTTCTGAAAAACAATGGCGCAAAGGTGGAACGCAGCGAAACATACAAGCAAAAACAATCAGAATTCGGACTGTTCATGGAAAATACGACATTGACTTCCTACCGAAAAGCCAGCTGAGAAAGAGAAAGGTGGAGGAACTAAAATCCCTGTTTGGATAGTAGCAACTTCAAAAGCGAAACGCCGCCACCATCTTCCGGGTGAGTGACGCTGTGGTGTTTCTCTGCACGCTTAAACATACTGGTTGGGAGTTGACGTGACTTTATTATTCAAATCATACGAGACACTTTTCATACAGAATAACCTCCTTGACTACTCTCCGTTCTCTGCACGTTTCCTTGTCCCGTAGCACGAGTGTTTGCATAACACACTTTCGCGGTGCGTTCAGGGACAGACTGTAAAATAAATGTATAAGCACCGCTGTATACATTAAATCTCTCCGTACCAAAAGATACATTTTTATGCCTTCCTTCACTAAATTAAACGTTTCCATAGCCATAACAACCTGCTACAACTGTGGTTATCAACTGGTGGCCTGTGGCTTGCTGGAGGGGTTTTTAGAGATGACATTATAAAGGAAAAAATATCTAATGATTTTTTAACATTTATTAAAGTAAAAGACCAGATTCTTATAAAGAAGGGGGTGGGGATCAGTTTCTACCATCTTTTTTTTAAATAAAATTTTAAAAATCTATATTGCTGTCACCACCACCCCATTTGGTCCCTACGGGCGACCAGGTGCCCACGGGCACCATGTTGGTGACCCCTGATTTATTACATGTGTTGTGCAATATTGGCTTATTCAGTTATGCAAGGTACATCAACATAGGTACATTGTACATAAAAAGAATCCTTAATACATTTGAAGATAATTAGATGTTTTGCATTTTTGTATTGGGTAGATCTTTTTGACTTTTTTTTTATAAGTAGCTCGCATGCTGAAAAAGTGTGAGCACCCCTGATCTAGGATATGGATTTTCACTATTTGGTTCACCACCTGAGGTGGTACTGTGGTGATTTGGTTGTTAGCAACCTGGCAGACCTCTGTAATGGTCTGTCCAACCTTAAGGTTTTCTGTGTTTAGCACAGGAGGATCCTTTGTGGCTGTATTTAGGGACCACAGTACATTGTTGATGATGTCCACTCGGACACCTAATCTTACCAAAATGTCAGAGCCGATGTAGGTTGCATGTGGTAAGTTTGGGACCACAAGGAACGGGTGAACCAGTTCTCGTTGGTTCCAGTTCAGTTTCAGGTTAATGATTCCTTTTGCGGTCATTACCTGTTTACTGTTGGAGTCTAAATGAAAGCGGAAAGCTTTTTTGATCATCTCTAGACCCAAATGCTTTTGAACCAAGGTTTCATAGAAAGCTTGGCTGATTTCTGATTTATCTGTCCATGGGGACAGTACAGCATCTTTGGTGTGGGATCATTGGATCTCTACACCTTTTACTACCTGTGGTAGGTAGTGTTCAGTGAGTGCTGACTTTTTTAGCCCACAGAAGAGGCTTTCTTGTTCAGTCAGAGTTGAGTCCATTAGTTGGATCTCTTCTTCCTCACTTGCTTTTGAAGGTCACTTACCGGGCTTGTGTCCTCAGGTGGGGAGTCCCTTGTGCCTTCTGCGGTACCTGCTGCTAGGCAGTCTGTATCACAATCAGGAAGCATGCTTATTGGCAGGGGTGTGCTCACTGTGCTCCACATTGCTTGTTCACCATAATCTATAATCGCTTCAAAGCGGTTTTTAAAATCTTGGCCAACCAAGAATGGGAATGAGTCAACCGTAGATACATGTACCAGGTGGTATAGTGTTGTTTTGCCAATCTGCATGTGAACCATGGCTATAGCTATTAGGGTTGTTCTAATTTCTGCGAGACCCTACAGTTCTATAGCACTTTTTATGAGGGGTATTTCTCTGTCTACACGGTTAGCGGTGGTCCTTAGATCCTTAAACAGTCTGTTTGACATAATAATTATGTTGACCCCACCGTCCAAGAGTGCTTCATTTGTGAGTACCCCTTCTAGTGTGATTGACAGGTAAGCTTTCTTAGCAGGCCCCCTTTCTGATAAAGTTACACAGGAACCTTTTGGGTTTTGGCTAGCATTTATTTTTACCTCTGCTTCTGTCTGTATCATTTTGGTTCATCTGAACCGTCAGTGCAGTCGCAATTGTGTCTGAATGTTCAGTTTGCGATGGGTCACTGTTGGTGTTTGAGTTTTTTCCCCTTTTGTCTGATGAGGGGCAATTTGAGTCATGATGACTGTCAGCATCTTGTTGACTGTAATTTTCTTGTTGACTGTCAGCATCCTGATTGTCATTTTCTGTGGCAATGTTATTGGTGTACTCTGAGTTGTTATTTGTGTGCTCTGAGTTATTGTCAATGATATTGCTTCGCATTGCTCCAGGTTGGTTATCCTTGGTTGTATTATACAAAATTTCTAAAGAAAACAATGTAGTTCCTCTGTCTCTTCTGAGTTTAGAGGTTTAGGGCCTTTTTTCTGGAACTTTTGTGATTTTCTGCTTGTCTCGAACTGTTCTGTTCGAAGTGCAGGAGGAGCAGGTCCTTTGCTCGGGGGTCCCCTCTGGGACCACCCTTTGTTATATGGGTGACCTTGTACCCATACTTTTTGTTCTTTGGACATGCGTCCCACTTTTGATATTGGTGTTCACCCTCTGGGTTTGATTTGAACCACTTTGGGACTTTGTTCCAGCAGGCACCTTCATTTTGTGGTTTGTCAGGTTGAAAGTTTTGATTTTTCTCGCCTACTTTAGAAGAGGGAGCTGATGCTCGCGTCTCTTCCAGCTCTAGCGACTGGTATTTGACCTTTTCACCTGGATACACCTCTTTTTTTCTCCCCTTTTATAGATGGCCTCCCCTCTCATCTCACAGCCATCCTCTTCACACCATAATGAATTTATTTTATTTTATTTATTATTTATTTATTTTATGTTTTATTTATTTTTTATTTGATTTATTTTTTAGGATAGAAGGAAAGGAAAGCTTGAAAGTAAGACCACAAAACATAACAAATACACACAGAAAGTGCAAGGCACTTGGATACACCTCTAAGGGTGTTTTTTTTTTTGTAGGCTTCAAAAACATTTATAGCGCACTCTTTTATTTCATCACTGGTTTTGATTTTGTAGTTAGCCATGATGTTTACTGATGTATTTATCTCAGAGTTGAAATTATTGCTGAAAACAAATTTAAAACATTCTTCTTCTTCCATGGCGATCACAGAACAGTAATCCCCTTCACCTTCCACGAACCAAATTAAGGACCATGGGAGACCGGGCATTCTGTATGGCTGCCCCCCGCCTCTGGAACTCCCTCCCTGATTACCTGAGAGCTCCACAGTCACTGGTTTTGATTTTGTAGTTAGCCATGATGTTTACTGATGTATTTATATCAGAGTTGAAATTATTGCTGAAAACAAATTTAAAACATTCTTCTTCTTCCATGGCGATCACAGAACAGTAATCCCCTTCACCTTCCACGAACCAAATTAAGGACCATGGGAGACCGGGCATTCTGTATGGCTGCCCCCCGCCTCTGGAACTCCCTCCCTGATTACCTGAGAGCTCCACAGTCACTGGTTGACTTTAAAAAAGGCTTAAAGACCTTTCTTTTTAAGCAAACCCACTCTGCCTCCACATGATTTTATCTTTGATCTTAGTTGATATTATTGTTTTTAATTGATTTTATTATTGATTTTTGTTTTTTTATCATTGATTTTACTTGATTTTATCACTTGTTTTTATTTGATCATTGATTTTAGTTGCACTTTGTAGCATTTTAAGATTTTTATTAATGAAATGTGCATTACAAATTAAATGTATTATTATTATTATGGCTGGTTCATTTTTGCTACCAAAATGAGCCTGGAAGATTCTGTCATAATACATTTGTGGATGATCATTTTCCCCTTGCGGGATCTTTTCTGCAGCTGGATAGCCACGAGTGGATTGTATTATTTTTCTAGAGCAGCACACAAAAGTTTGTAATCTTTCATAGTGGCATCTGGTTGACGCTCAATAAAGGTTTGCACTCTCCAGCTTGAGGTGAGTCTGATAAGACCGATTCTATCTTCAACCGTAGCATTTAGAAAGCTTCTGAGGTGAAACTTGGGGTCTTTTAAATAGGCTTTGGTTTCGTTTGAACCCATTGGCCCTGGTTTGAAATTGTGAATGTATTTAGAAACTTTGTGGATTCCAGCCATTGTGAGAGAAAGTTGAGAATTGTTATTATTCCCACCCATCTGTGCTCCTGGTACACCTGTTGTTGAGGAGTACGCAGGTACCTGCCATTGGGTTGTCCCAATAAATGTGGGTAGGGGTGGGAATGTGGGTGGTGGTGGGTATGGAGGTGTGGGAGAGGGTGGGGCTATGGGTGGGAGTGGGTTTTCGAACTGCTTTCTCATGAGATCCAGACATTTTTTTCATCTCTATAAGGAGTTTTTCTGTTGTTAAGGCTCGCTCTGCCCTACACTCTTTTAGTTGGACTTGTAATCCTTCATGATCACGTTGTAACATAGTGTACTGTTGTGAAAAAGATTATATTTCTCTTGTGTATTTCTCATGTGATTTTCACAGTGACTGCAACTGCTGTTGCAGTTTTTCATTCTCTGAGTTTTTTGGGAAAATTTGTTCTCTTTCTCTTATGCACTTCTGTTGTTCTTCTCGTGATTTTTCATAATCACGTTGTAACTCCATGTACTGTTTGTACATTTGTTCTTTTGCATGTATGCTTCCCTTATGTGATTTTGATAGCCACTGCACATGGCCCTGCAGCTCTTTAATTTCTGCTGTGAGCATCTCTAAAGCATCAAAATACATATTTGATTCTTCTGAATCTGAATCAAAATCTAGTAGAGAATCTGGTTTTTCATACATTGCTTCTGAATCGAGTAGAAATGGCAGATCTTTATAGTATATATGTTCTGGCACATCATTATAGTATATATACTCTGTCATCTTTGTGTGCAAATCAATTGGAACTGACGGTTCATCATATGTTGGTTCATTCATCTTTGTTTTGATTTTGTGAAAATCAAATCAAAGATGCTTTTTGTATGTTATTTTAAATTGTCTTTCATTTAAAATAAACTGGAGTGTTTGTACACAGAATAACTTTAAAAATAGTATTTTTAAACAACATGCAAAGATGTCTACATCATTTCTGTGTAAATTTCCTGTTCTCCTTCTTTTATCCAGCAGATGGCGGTCAAGGCTTATTTTTACCACAAAGTGACTGTAATTACTCTTCCTGGCCGCTATAGTGGCGCTGTTGACTTCTTGTTCGTTAGCTTAGCGGTAGCTTAGCCATTAGCTTTGAACTAACATTGTTAAAATCAACTTTTGGAATGAGTTTGAGCCTGTACGTGATAATCGCTTGATCTCACGTCCTTTTAAGAGACAAATCCATGTGATTAGAACTATGAGAAAGGCTTCATCGGGTTTTTAAACTTTAAAGAAAAAAAATCTTCTCTCTTGTGGTGTCACGTGATCTGACGACAGAGTGATTGACGTAATGGCGTGTATCACCAGCTTTCAGCGAGTCAGCGCTTGCAATACAGATATGTGACTGTAACCGACCAATCACAGCTCCTGTAGTTCTCTTTTCGACCAATCTGTAGTTCATGTATGGATGTTATTGACATGTAGCTTTAGCGTTAGCTTAGCCGTTAGCTTATCACAACTTAGACTCTTTTTCAACTAAAACGCTTCAAACACATTGCAAAAAATTCTGAAAATAGCGATTCACATTCCAACAGGTATACCAAGCTATGTCCAGTAAAAACAGCATTATAACTGTTGCCTACACTGACTTTTTGAACCGTTTCAACAGCAACACTTCAGAGCTAGTAGACAGGCCAGGGCCGAAACAAAACCACGGCTGACTACGCTAGCTTCAGACAGAATATGCATTCTTTTTTCTGTTTATAATGTAACAATACCACACAACAGCAACCTTGCAAATGTTAAAAGGAGCTTATTAGGCAACATTTTGACTCAGCGGTCAAAACATGAATTGTACAGCCAGCTATGACACGTCATCTATGACACGTTACGGAACTGGGTCTAGTAGAACCACATAGATGACAATTCTTACCACATCAGCTTCAAACAAACGTTTAAGAGAGTTGATTAAAATAATTCTTAGCTTCAAATGACATTAACAAGCAATTCTGCATCATCTGAACACTTTCAGCCAACAACTATCTCTGTATAAGGCAAAACTTGGACAATTACTTAATGCCAACATGACATATGGTCCATAAGATCACTTCAAATATTAATATTAATCCTTTAGAGACACGTATGGGCCACCAAATGTAAGAGTACAGGAACAGTCAGATGTACTGAGCCGTCCAATACACTTAGATGTAAAATGAGCAGGTTTTATCCTGACACAAAAATCGTCAATTATTCACGGGTTTCTCTTTTTCAGGACTAAACCATAAATCGTGTGATCAAATGAATCGATATGAGTAACAATGAGACGTAATTATATTTGACCCACCAGAGATGGAATCATTTAATTAACAGAATCATAAATTACATCATACATGTACAGTGATTTATTGATCAATTTCCTATAAATTAAACATCAGCACAGATGAAATCACGCATCTGTAATTTCTAGGAACAACAGATTAAATTATGAGATCTTGAAATAATTTATATCTGAAGGCACGTTTAACTTAATATTACTAGCAAGGAGATACGTTTAAGATAAATACAGGTGACCCCCTACCTACGACTCCATCGACCTACGGCGTCCCGGACCTACGAACGTATCATATTTAATAAAAATATGACATTTCTGTATTAAAAATTATTATTTTTTGTGTGTTTAAATGTTCTTAATTTCATGTGTACAGCACTTTGTTGCAGCTGTGGTTGTTTTAAAGGCTTTATAAATAATAATTATGATAAAAATGATCATTTCTGATCATTTTTGTCATGATTGCGCAATAATTGTGCATGATTGCGCAATAATTGTGCAACTTCCGGTCATAACAGGAAGAAGGTCTTCAGTCACCGGAGGGCGGCCATCTTAGGTCAGTCACGGCTACAGCAGACGGGTTTTGGAAGACTGGTTGATCAAGATCACCTCATATGGATTAATTACTATCTGGAATCGCTCTGTGAGCTCTATGGACGTCTCAGACTGGAGCAGCAGCTGCAGATTGATCGCCGATAGCGCCGCACCGTCCCTCCAACACCAGGTCATGGCCTGGCTAGCAGAAGCTAACACAGGCCTCGAGAGCTAACACAGGCCTCGAGCAGCTCCCGTGGTTTGCTCCCGGCCGCCGCGCTGCTCTGCCCGACAACAACAACGCATGGCAACCTAAGATGTCGGCTTTGACCATCTCAAAGTAAGAAAATATATTTTTATTTATTCTGTAAATGTGAATAGCAATGTTTAACATTACAGTACACTACTGTACATGCTTAAATGTGTGCGCGCGCTCCGTTAGCATGATAAATAAAGGTTGAATGAATGAATGAATGAATAATTTAAAAAAATAAATAATTTTCACCCCCTACCTACGGCAGAATCGAGCTGCGAACCGTTCTTAGGTCCCGAACTCGTTCGTAACACGGGGGTTCCCTGTATATATATATATATATATATATATATATATATATATATATATATATATATATATATATATATATATATATATATATATATATATATATATATATATATATATATATATACAGGAAGCCCTCGAGTTACGTCAGGGATTGGGACCTACGTGTGTGACTTAGGTCGATTTTGTCGTACCTCGCGGACCAAAAACACCTGCCTGTCGTAGGTCCGCGTTTCTGACATAGGTCGCGGCTATACCACTAACGGAGCGCCGCACACATATTTAATGGCATGAGACTGAACAAGCAGACATACTAGGCCATGAACATGCACAGAACTGTACAGTAAATGAATACAGTACTGTACTGTACAATAAATAAAAAATATAATGTCTTACTTTGAGCTGGTCAAAGCCTGCCTTCGTCTTTTAGCATCAGCTCGCACCCGTCCGAGCTCCCCCAGCTTCCTTACGCTCCACACGCACACACGTGGTCAAAACTGTTTAAAAGAATGACTGTTAGCTTCTTAACTTCATACATTTGGAGCCAGAAAAAAAAAAACTTACTGAAAGCCGTTTCTCCGCGATAATCCTCCATCCAAAACAAGCTCGGCGTTAGCTACGGTTAGGCCCCGCCATTAGCAGCAATGGTTAGCATGTCAGTTCATTCAAAAAGGCTGTCGGCTTTGTATCTCCGCGTTAGCTCGGTGTCCCCCGACTGCCAGGCGGACATTTGCGGCGAGCTCCCGGCCGCAGATGGCCCCTCCGCGGCATGTCGGCTCGGTGTCTTCGCCTGTGTTAGCTGCTCTGTTAGCTGCTGTCGTTAGCATGTCGGGCGGCGTTGTTAGAGCGATCACGGGGGCGATCGGCGGCTGCTCCTCCGGGTCTGAGACGTCCACAGAGTTGACCGAGTGTTTCCAGCAAATTTATCCGTATGAGGCAACCCTGAACGGACACACGGTCCTCTAAAGCCAGCTGACAGGAGCGTCTAGAGCTCCATTGACCGCAGTACAGTAGTAAAATGGCGACCGGAAACGACCGGAAGTTGCGTAAATACGATCAAATTGTAATTAAAAATGAAATATTAATAATTATACTTTATTTATAAAGCCATTTAAAACAACCACAGCTGCAACAAAGTGCTATACACATGAAATTAATAACATTAAAAAAAAAAAATAATAATAATAATTTTTTTTTTTTTTTTTTTATCATATTTTTATTAAATATGATAAAATCGTAAGTCTGAGTTGCCGTAGGTCGCGGGTGACGTAGGTCGAGGGTTTGCTGTATATATATATATATATATATTTATATATA
>JBBPBX010101983.1:0-12106 GCA_038048925.1 Garcialebias charrua
GTTAAAACTGATGGGAAATTATGTTGCCATATGAAGGATTCTTTTTGTTTGTTTCACTTTAGAGATTGTTCAATCCTAAATTGTTTGTTTGTAGCTATTTTATATATATTTTTAAACAAGAGGCAGATATTATAATAATTTTCTTCTTCTTTCTGCACCATTTTTAATTCAATAATTTTCTTTTAATAGATTTGTTTAGATTTTTTAAATTGAATGAATAAATGAATATATAAATAAATAAATTGTGTGAGTTTCATCCATCTTGTGTGTTTGTGTTATATATTTTTTCTTAGAAGTACGTGCTGAAACAGAGACACAATTCTAACAGCCTGAAGGAGTCTGAAGTGAAATTGTGGAAATGAACACAAGCTAGAATAAACGAGAATAAAGCCCTGTTTACACGGACACTGTGTGGGGGAAACGGAACTTGTGGGTATGTTAATTAGGTGAAAAGTTTTGCGTTGACACGGCGAATTCTGTGGATACGACTCTCTCCCCCCCCCCCCCCGTCCTCATGACTTCACTGTAGTTACCATGCTGGGCCATTAGATGGCGCTGTGATTTTTGGAACCTTCACTACTGCGCATGCGTGCTGCCTGAGGTAAACAGAGCAGACGAGGCAGCCTGCCTCGTCTGTTTTCCTCTCTGGCTAAAAGTTCAGCTACTACAAGTTGTTGTCAACAAGTTAACAACAAGTTAAAGCTGGAATTTGGATAAGAGTCAACAGATTTGACACCAAGTGGGACCGCTTCATCTAACAAGCTGCACACCAGTTGCTGACTGGACCGGAACCGCGTCAACATGTCTGACTTTAGTCCGTGAGAATCAGCTGATTTCCAGCAGCGCTACAAGGTAAACAATGTTCTTAATAATGTTTCCTTGTGTTTAGTTCGATCACAGAACAACCAACTGAGGTTTTATTTTTATTTTTTTCCTGCGAGGTCGAAGCTGTCGTTCCACGAAGCGGACCGGTTCGGATGTGGGTCCAGTTTCCACCAGGATGAAAACAACAGAGTCCAGTTCATTAAAGTTCGGTTAACGTGTTTTTAAAAGTGTTCAATTTAATTCTCAGTGTTTGTGACATACAGTTTGTGGTGTTGAATAAATAAATAAATTAAAAATCAACCTGGTGTCTTCATTTTCAGCAGCATGTTAGGCATGACGTAACGAGTCCAGATAGCTTCATTTAGCTCAGATAAATTTAAATATCTCCCACGCTAACATAAATACTGTTTATTATTGTTAAACTGTTAATATATAGCACATTTAGTATGTTATAGTGCAGCGTGACACGTGAAATGTCCGACTGCCTCGTTAACAGCGACAACTGGATCCAGGCAGCTGGCTCTCTTCCAACACAGATGCAGGTAAGGTGTAGAATAATTAAATATGAGAATCAAAATATATTCCATCAGCTATAGTTCAGAAAGTGGTGCGTGTGTCCACTGTCCAGTCCACCGCCATTGTTAAAATGCCGGCTGTCTGCGCGTGCGTGCTGCGTGCATGTGTTCAAACAAAAGCTCCGCGGGAGATGTTTACATTATCAATGGGGGGTCTGCGAAAAAGTTCCACCTTGAGAGGTAGATCAGAAAAGTATCGGATGCAAAGAGGGGGGCCAGCAGCATCGTGTAGGCGATAAGCAAAGACGCAAAGAAAAAGTAGCGGTTCCACTCAAAATATGCGCCGTGTAAACAGGGCCTAAAGCTCCTTGTTTGCGACATGTGAACATGCGTGTCAAAGAAAAGCAGAAGGTTTCTTTCTTTCTTTTGAACACGAGTTCAGCCAAACTCTTCGCCGGAGCTGGACAGCCTCATAAATCACACTGCAGCGTTTTAGCAGCCGTCTGTACAGCTGAACTGTTCAAGCATCTCTGACAGCTTTGGTTGGCAGAAGGGTCCAGGGAAAGGTTGACTTTATTTTCTACCAAAAACAGTTTTTATTGGATTGGTACATTTAATGAGTTTATCTCCCACTTTCAGTCATCTATATCACCTTGAAGCAAGTTAAAGGATCAAATTAACATTGATCACTTGATCTCCCTAGCATTCATTTTTTTCTGACCAGGAAGTTTTTGTTGTCCCGTGAAATGTAATAGCTTTGCTCAATAGGCAGAATTGTTTTTGGTCTTGACTTGTTTTCTCCGAACTGCCTCATTTTAAATATACATTAATAGAAGTGAGTTGAGTGGAAATATATTTATGACTTCCTTTTTGGTTTGTTGAACATTATCTGCTTTTATAATTTCCTAAGAGTTTGATGTGTTTATTTTTGCTTTGTCATGTTAATCGAGCATGAAATAAGATTTTATATTCTCGTGACCATTTTAGCCTCAGTTTAAGTGCAGTTTTCATACAACAACAGTTTTGTGGTTCAACTTCAGTGCAGCAAGGTCAGTTTTTACTTGAAACTACAAACAATGTATTTGATTCAGAGATTGTTCCATTAAACTGCAAGAAAAAAGTTTTACCTTACAGACCCAGAAGCTAAAAGAGTAGAAGGTATACTGGAAAAGACATGATTCAATGTATAACCATCATTTTCAGAATAACACAGATATTTACAAATCGTAACATAAATCAAAATGACTGAATTCTGTTGTTTGCTGTTGAGGATTACAATATTATTTTCAATTCACTCTTTGAACAAGAATAAAACCTTGTGTTCGCTGTGTGTAAATTATTCAATGCCAGGGGTGTCAACTTCAAATACACGGAGGGCCCAAAAAAACCAATTTGCTACAAGCCAAGGGCCGGACTGGTTCAATGTTTATTATAAGGGGGTGATATAAGATTTTTTTTCTTCTTTCTACACTCTCTTCATTCAATGTTTTCTTTTGATGAATTGTTTTATTTAATCTCTTTTAAATGAATGAATAAATGAATTAAATAAAATGTTAAATAGCTTTACATCTGCTAAGTTCTTTGCATAAACAAACACAGACATGTTCCTGCTTTTAGTATTTTACATTGTTTTATAATGTAGCTGTTTATTTTTCATTTTGTTTTTTTAATAGTTTTCCTGTGATTTTTAATTGATATGCTTTTTTATGATTGTTTACTGTTGGCTGCAAGTATCAAGCTGTGAAATCCTTCATTTTCTACAGCTGATAGCTGTTTGCTCATTAATTATGATGACGTTCAGCAACTTCTCTGTAAACATTTGAGCTCTGTGGCTTCAGCGGTGTGCTTTTCTTGTTCCATCCGGGGCGGGCGGTCTGATTTCGGTCAGTCACTCTCAGCCTGTCCCTCCTACGAGACGGTCAGACAGCGGGTCGGACTGGATGCAGCTGGCTGCGGTCGGTCTTCCTGTTTCAGTTCAGCGAGAGTGGCGTCCCGCTGAAGCCCCGGAGCTCGAATGTCCAACGTAAATATAACGACTGCGGTTTAATGTGGCGCTATGGCTCTGCAGACCTTGCATGTTGCTGTCTTGTGGTGTTTAGTGTAAAAATCTTCCACACAGCGGACATGTTATGATGAAAAGTTGGCTAGCTGTTAGCTAAAGTGCTACTCACTCAGTCCGCACGTTGTAGCTGGCTGCAAACTATGAAATGGATTTCCTGAATGTGACGTGAGGCGGGTCTTATTACTCTGGGTTCATGAGACACGACTCCGGATCGGATCTGCCCCATCCCTACTACCGTTGCATTGTGGGGAATGTAGTGTTGGTGCGTACAAAACACCAGCGGGTGGCTGTGGCCTGCGGGCCGGTTCTAATAGTAATTAAATATCATCCAGGGGGCCATAGATAATTAATTTGCAGGCCGGATTTGGCCCGCGTGCCTTGACTTTGACATATGTGCGGTAGTCCCTCAATACTTATGTATAGGGTATGTATGTATAGTTATGTATAGGGCTCAAAATAATGCATTACCTTTAAATATCCAAATGCATTTTGTTAAAAGACAAAGTTGTTATAATCTTAAGGGGACAGAGATGTTTGTAAAACCACAATTCAGAACTAGTTTGAAGGGACGTTCTACCTCAATCCAGGGAATTAGATTATGGAATGGCTTGGAGAATGTAGTTAAAAATGCCAAGTCAATGTGGACGGATTGGGCGACATCTGCAGCCAGTATCTTTGGCTCCTCTGTGGGATTGACATTTACAAGAGATCCTTCCTGCCTACAGCCATCAGTACTGTGTCTATAAATGGACTGTACTTATAGCACCTTTCTATCTTATCGAAATACTCAAAGAGCTTTACAATCTGTGTCCTCATTTACCCATTCATACAGCACTCTACTAGATCGCTACAAAGCTAATTGAACAAATCATTCTCAAGAGACTAATCAGTGCTTTATCACATTCATACACTGATGGGACAGACATCTGAGGCATTGAGGGGTTCAGTGTCTTTCCCAGGGACACTTCAGCATAAGATGGCCAGTGGAGTTAAACCTTCAACTCTTGCACTGGAGGACGACTGCCTTAACCACTCAGCCACAGGCGTCCAAATAACATCTCAATGAAACGAGGATAACGAGTTACAACATTTAATTTCCGTTTGGGATTTATAAAGTATTGTTGAACTGCATTGAATTGAAATAAGTGTGAATCGTACATTTACAATGGCACTCCGAGCTTGTTGGGAGGCTTGGATGACTAGCGGCGAGAAATCGTTCACCAAAATTGGCGCATGCGAAGAGCAACATTTACTCAAGTCTGCCAGTGGATCCTGACTGCGTGGAGCAGTGTAAAAAAATCCCCTATCATCAACAGGTTTTGAAAGGAAGCTGCATCCTTCCTCCTGCAGCATCCTCCTTCCTCCTGCACTGTGCGCTGGAGGAAGATGAAGGTAGTGATCAATGACGTCCTTATAGGCTACTATTTTTTTTTTAACCAGCTATGTTACAGACATGGTTCAGAAAACAGAAATATTTACTGTACATATTTTTGTATCGTATGTATTTATTAAAAAAATTAACAAATCTTTCTGTGTAAGTGTTACAACGTGGACACCCACAGCTTATATACAAGTGCAGCCTGTATATGTACATAAACATTTTTCTTTTTAAATTTAGTGGACACGGCTTATATTCAGATGCACTCAATGGTCTGAAAATTACAGTGCAGTATTTTCTGGACCATAGGTCACACCTTTATATAAGTCGCTTTGTCCAATTATTGTCATTGAATTGGAAAAATCCATAAACAGGTCGCACCTTTATATAAGTCGCATCTATTATGCGTCGTCGCTACGCGACGCGTCAGCGCATAATTTGCCCTGCTGAAAATGACGACCACAGAAACATGCACAGAAGGACTTTTCACAAGATTAACACGGTAAAAACAACTATTTGTCTGCTGAAAATTATAGCAAACATGTGTCTTAGCTTAACCATTCCTTAATAACTTCACGTAATGGTCAAATCTGCTGGATTTAAATTTTTTCACTTTGAAAAAGTACAAGGAAAAACAACGAAGTTAACCGCGACACCTTTACGTCTATAAAACATTGAATTTTATCTCAAATAACTCCAACAGCTAACAGTTTGTAAATGTACACCTAGTGATTACTTTCTGTAAGTTTGAAAAAAATCTGCTGTGTGGTTTATGAGCTATTTGTGGGCGGCCGTGGTGTAGTGGTAATGGCAGTCGTCTCCCGATCGGAAAGTTGGCGGTTCGACTCCCGGGACCCGCACCATGTGTCGTTGTGTCCTTGGGCAAGACACTTAACCCTGAGTTGCTCCCGGTAGGACTGGAAAGCACCTTGCATGGTAGTCTGCCGCCACCGGTTTATGAATGTGTGTAGCATTCAATATATGTGTAGCACTTTGAGATTTTCAGTAATGAAAAGTGCGTTATAAATTGAATTAATTATTATTATTATTTTCTCAAACGTACAAGGAAAAATCAACGAAGCTAACCGCAACACATTTACGTCTATAAAACATCAAATTTTATCTCAAACATCTCATAAAGCTAATCAGTTGTAAATATCCATCTAGTGATTACGTTCTTTAAGTTTGGTCAAAATCTGTCCTGTGGTTCTTGACCTATTTTGCTAACAAACACTGAGCTAACAGCAAAGTAGCTAGTTCATACCTCTAGAGCAGGAGGCCGGGCTGCGACAGACTGAGTCCGTCCAGAGGAGGCTCTCGTTGGACACATGAGGTGGGAACAGTCGGTGTACCCTAGCGGACAAAGGTGGTACTGCACCCCTAGCGGCCGAAAGTGGTACTGCAACATTTTTGCCAAAATGGAAAAACTGTCATATCTGAGCCAAAATTTGGTCTAAAAATATGGGGAAAAATCCATGAACAAGTCTCACCTCTCTATTAGTCGCAGGGCATGCAAATTAGGCAAAAAGGTGTGACTTATAGTCCAGAAAATATGGTAAGCCTCCTTTTCGTTTGCAAGTTTTCAATAAGACTCGAGTAAATAATTTTTTTTATTCCCGCCGACTTCTACTGTATCTTTCTCATGCTTTTGTTTACAGCCAAGTTGTTCCTTTATTTGTTTTTTACTTTTTTTTCTTTTTGTCTCCTCTTGTTTTATCAGTCGGTGTGTAGACAGACAGTGTTATCAGTTGTTTTTGTTCATGTTTGTTTTAATCACAAACAATAGTGATTACTGTCTGACTTTCTGCTTATCACACTCGTGCAAAAAGAGATTCTGATCGCTTCTTCAACTGCTGGAGAGGTTGTACCGTCTCCATTGTTTGCCTCTTTTTTTTCCCTGTCTCGTCTGTTTTAACCCCGACTGCCATATCCTATTACAGTTTATTTATTGAGAAACAATAAATTATTATTTTGTTTACTTTTTCATATAAGTAAGTAAGGTAAGTTGAATTTACCTGCAACGTTTTCAGTGACAACAAGTGGACCTGTAGGGGTTTTGTTCATGACGTTCTGCCTAACTGGTGTATATTATCAATTATCAGTATGTGTCTTGGCACACTTCTGTAATATTTTTGTTAGAGTTTTATGTTTAAGAATCCAGCTTAATCGCTATAACAGCAAAGACAACAAGAAAGGCCTTACAAATTTAGACATTTGGGCCTCACACACATCCTCAAATGAAACGGTGAATTAGTTACTTTCATTCCAAAGGAAATGTGGTTTAATGGTAGTGAAAGGCCCTTTATCGTTACACGAGCTGAGCAGATGCTAATGAACGTGTGTGAGAGCGTGTTAAAAACACTCAGACTCAGTGTTTTGTATGTAACTGTATCTGATTGAGAGTGTGTATTAGTCATCCTCGGCGAGGAAATGGTGTGTGTTTTCAGCCGTCATTAAACAGAGCTTCTAATTGGTGCTTTAATTAAGACAGAGACGCGGGGCCTGAAAACACACGCATGCACACACAGCCGTCTGTGCTTCTTGGATTTGACCCTAATGTGAACCTTTCGGTGTTTGCTTTTCTCATTTCACTTGTCTTTTCTTTTCAGTCTTCACAATGCAAACCCTTTTCTCTCTGGTCTCTGAAGTTATGAAAAAAACTTCTTTCTCAGTGTCTTTTTTCTTTCTCACCCTTCCTCCCTCCTTCCCTCATCATTAATCTCTAGTGTAGAATGAACCGCTTTGTCAAATTTCTATCATTTTCTGCTGACACGATTAGCACAACATTGTGTTTGACTGTTTGTGTTTATTTATATTAGCATCTTTTTGTGTGTGTTGGAGTTAATTCATACCATTAGCTGTGACTAACTGAGCAGGAAACATCTAATCTTTTCCTTCAGTGGGGGACACGATCACAGACTTGCACACTGACAAACATGCCAAGCTTTGTTGTCTTACCTCATTTTGCTTGAGGATAAAACTTTATAAGCAAATGCTTTTTTGTTTTAGTTTTTCTTTTGCAGTCATCCTTACTTCACCTAACTCTCGCAAATATTTGGCAGCTACTGTTTACAAAAAATGTTTTTGTTTTAACCGTTGCTGTTCTTGCTTTCACAGATTTTCTTGGTGATATCCATTATACTACACACGAGCTTGAACTAAAGGCACTTTTAAGCCTTGTTCATCATCACGTAACTGCCCATTTGGTTGAGTTGTTTCTTTGAACTCATCTACATTTAAAGTGTTGCATTACCCAAGTTTTTGTTAATTTTTGAATAAAATTAAGTTCAACATTTCAAAAGAAGCTTAGCTAATTTTTTTTCTTTTACTTGGTTGTGTGCACAGTGTTGTAAAATATTGACAAAAATAACTTTAATAAATTATAATGTCTAAACATTCAAAAAATCAGTTCGAGGGTGAGGTTCTGCCTCAAGTGGAGGAGTTCAAGTATCTTGGGGTTTTGTTCACAAGTGATGGTAAAATGGAGCGCGAGATTGACAGACAGATTGGTGCATCGTCTGCAGTATTGCGGCATCTGTGCCGGTCCGTTGTGGTGAAGAGGGAGCTGAGCTGTAAGGAGAAGCTCTGTTCCCGTGTTGGACTACGTTCTTACCCTCACCTATGGTCATGAACTCTGGGTAGTGACTGAAAGAATGAGATTGTGGATACAGGAGGTTGAAATGAGTTTCATCTGCAGCTGGACTCTCCATTCGAGACAGAGTGATAAGTTCAGTTATCAGGAGGGACTCTGAGTAGAACCACTGCTCCTCCACATCAAGAGGAGCCAGTTGAAGTGGTTGGGGCATCTTGTAAGGCTGCTCCCTGGGCACCTCCCTAGGGAGGTGCTTCAGGCATGTCTGACTGGGAGGAGGCCCCAGTGAAGACCCAGGACATGTTGGAGAGACTATGTCTCCCAGTTGGCCTGGGAACATCTTGGGGTTCTCCTAGAAGAGCTGGAAGAGTTGGCTGTGGAAAGATATGTCTGGACCTCCATGTTCAAACTGCTGCCCCACGACCCGACGTCGAAACAAGCTGAAGTTGATGGATGGATGGATGGATGGATGCATTAAAAAAATCAAGGACTTGAACACAAATAAAAATAGGAAAAGTCAAGTGTTGCGTTCCTTTAATTATTATTAATAATTTGATTTTATTGTTATTGCACTTTCATGTCAACAAAGTTCATGTTCAATCATCCAAGTACCAAATCCATTAATTCTCAGTTGGTCATTTCCTTCTTGACTGAACTGTCAGACTGGTTTAATATAAGAAACGTGCTCTGAAGAAAAGGGAGAAAGCAGGAGTTGAGCGTCTCTAACCACTTTAAATTTGCTGCAGAGAACGTAAATCCAAATGGTTTAAACTAACTAAACAACTGGGCTTTTTGTTTTGTAGTTGGACATTTCTCTTCCCAACCTATTATATTTCTCAGTTAATAATTGAACAGTGGAATCTCAAGCTTCAAAGAAAATAAAACGATACTGCGATCATTAGGACGTCGGAAAATCAAATTAGCTCGTCCGGAAGTGCAAGTCGTATGACCTTTTAGTTTATTCCTGCTTGATATTTCTCTTTCTGGGAGTTTTGTTACTTTGCATATAGTTTTAGTTTTTGATTTCTGTACTGTATTTATTCATTAGTTTGTCTCCTTTTGTACTTGTCACTCCCCCTAGATGTCCTCGGTGCCTTTTTGTCTCATCCCTAGATCATTATTTCTCCACCTGTTACTAATCACTCACCAGCATATATTCCAGTGCTCATCTCCACCAGCAAATATACCGGTAACTCTTTGTTCCTTCGGTTCTTTTTGAGAACTTTGTTATGTGTTCCTTCCATGACTGTTTTTATTTATCTCTGTTCATCTTTATCTAGTTTATTGTTCTCTAGAATTCCAGCTGCTGCCGGTAATCAAGCCCTACTCCTCCTGACTATTCATTATGATTCAGTCTGAAGCGAAGTAAAGACATTTAGGTACGTTAAATTGGATGCTTAAAAATATAAACAACAATCTGGCAAGTTTGCGTAAGCGTCACTGCAAGTAACTTAAAACTTTGCAAACTTGGCATCAAAGTTCACGCTCAATAATCCAGGTAAAAAAAATCCAACAAAATTAAGTCAGGTTCTCTGGACGGTTTCTTTTTGTTGCTGTTGAAACGTTTCGTCTTTCATCCAAAGGGTTTCATCAGTCCAAGGAGCCTCTTGTGTAAAGCTTCGGACTGACTGATGAAGTCCTTTAGATGAAGGAGGAAATGTTTCAACAACAAAATAAAAATAAAAAACCTCCAGAGGACCTGATTTAACCTGGTTGGATTGCAAGTAGGGATGTGTGAAATGGCATAAAATTCATATCACGATATGTATTGTGAAGGGTGGCGATAACGATATTTATCACGATATGTTTTTGGTATAAAACTTGCAATAAGAATGGGGAAAAAAGCATACGGTGTCCTTTTGCCATCATTTATTTTGAAAACTGCTATACAGTACCACAAAATAATCTCAATTAAGAAAATTCCGTCTAGAATTTTAAAATAAAAAACAAATCAAGCATTAGGCTTCTTTCTTGTAGTGCAAAACGGTGCAAAAGCTATCAAATGGAGTTTTAGGCATATGTTTTATACAAAAGAATATGTTGTTAACTCTTAACAGTTTCCAGTATTCTCACTTAATAAATGAACAGCAACAGAGCAGCATTTTACACTGAAAACACTTCACCCTCCAACTCTCTAGTTGGCGTCTCCTTCTGCTTTAATGGTGCATTCACACCTAACAACGTTCCAACGGCAGGAGCGTCCAGCTTACATGCAAAGTCAATGGGGGACGCGCTTCCAGCCGCGTCTTGGCGTCGGGCGTCACATCACGTGCGTGTTGAGCGTGATGGAAAGCGTTTTTCCGTGCACGTGAACCCGCGTCAGCCTCCAAAGCACACGTTGATTTAGCTGAAGATTTCGCGGTTCAAACATTCAAACGCCGTTCAACTCTCCCTGATTGGTTGATCAGGGAGAGTCGGGGGGAGAAGAGAGGGGGTCAGGGGGAGAGTCCCTATGTGACGCGGAAACGATTGCGCAACTATGTGACGTATTGTTTGTGGGACACAGAAAAAACCCGCGGAGTCATGGACTATGGAAGAGAAACTCATTGTAGCTGTGTGTTCGCGACAAGTCCTTCACGACCAGTCAAGTCTGCTCTACAGAGACAGAAATAAAAAGCTCCTCGCCTGGCGGAGTGCAGTGAGGACTCGGTATACCGGTAAGCTCCTCCCACACACCCCGCAGCAGTTTCGCGTTCTGGCGTTCTGGTCTGGACACCAAGTGCGTCCACTTGCGTGCGTGACGAGCTTTTTGGAAGTTGAAACGCTGTTCGGTCTGGACGTACCAAGGAGAGCTGACACAAAATGGCGACCAGTTTCCTCTGTGGCTTTAACCAGAGGGTTTCGCAGTAAAATAACACAACACAGCGTTCTTTTCACAGATCAGAGGGCAGGTTTCTCTAAAACTGACCAACACTTTAACTTTGACAGGAAAAACAAAACAAAAAAACTTTAGATGGAACACAGCGTTTTGCGCATGCATCCGGATACGGCAACACTACGGCAAGCCGGACGTGGTTACCTTGTAGCTTTACTACTTAACTCTCGAAGACAAGACTTTAACACCACTTACGCACAGTTTTCAACACAAAAAAGTAATGATTAAATCTGACAACTCTGATTTTTTACACTTTAACACCACTTATGCACAGTTTTAAACTAAAATAAAGTTACGATTAAATCTGACAACTCTGATTTTTCATAGGACACAGCAGTACTGCAGTGAGCTGGTAGAATACAGATCTCTATCGTAGGGTAAATGTCTATCGGTTCTACCGTGTACTGTTTATATCGCACATTCCTAATTGCAAACTTAGCTTTCATGATCTAATTAATATTATTGTTATTATTATATTATTATTATTGCACTCTTGTTTTTGTTTTTGAGGGCTGTCATGACCAGCTCTTAGATTTCTGTGTTTCTGTGATGTTAATTTCTTTCGCTTGCCTTCTGATTGACATCCACAAGCTGACTTTTGAAACTACAATAAGTCAAACAGACATCCATAACTTTAAATTATGTCATTCAAACCAAAGCCACATCATTTGTATATGTTTACTCATGTTTGTGTTCTAAATTGTGCGTTACCGTAGATAAGGGCACCCAGGGTTTCTGTTTGTGTTTTTCACTGTTTTCCTTGTGGCTGCAGTGCATGTGTCTGCATATCTTAGTCCAGTAGTGTGTGAATATACAAACATGACTGCTTGTGCACATTTCTGTGTGTGGTTTGTTACTC
>JBBPBX010101984.1:0-12106 GCA_038048925.1 Garcialebias charrua
AAATTACGTATTTTGGGGGCGTGGCAAAAATCGTCACAGAAACGGCTCAAGAGCGCCCCCTACAAATTTTCAAAATACCCTTTGCATTGACCTTAGTTTGACGTAGAATCGTGAAATTTGGTACGCTTGTCCAACTCACCAAGATGCACAGAAAACCCTCTGGCACCAACGTTGTACGATAAATGGTAAGGCGGCCATTTTGGATCGATGACCAAATTTTCACCCCTTTTTGGCCGTTTACAGCCTCCGCATTTCAACGAACTCCTCCTATGAATTTCGCTCGATTTGGTTCAAACTTGGCCAGTTTCTTCATAAGGCACGGGGGAACAAACAACATCAAAATTGTGCGTTTTCATGAATGCTGAAGGGGCGGGGCCAGACGTCAAAGTTGGACATCTCGCCATGAAAAACGAAACGCTTACAGCTCTTACACGAAAAGAGTCTAATACATCAAACCTTCAGTTATTGACCCACATCCGGTCCCCTGCAAAACTGTATGGTCAAATCATGACATCACTTAAGCCACGCCCCCTGACAACAGGAAGTGTAAAGTTTTACTTTGAAAGGTCCATATCGGACCCCTGTTACCTAATCAGCGTGGCATTGTGTCCAGTGACGGAAGACATGTTGGTGTAACAAGCATTCCAATACTGTTCGTTTTGGGTGGAGCAAGTGGGCGTGGCGACATGGCGAAGTAAGACGTAACGCCATCACCATACGTTTGGATCTAAAATCCACAGATTTGATCCGAGGAGTACCAAAATCAGTATGATCGATCATTGCCCACCCCTTGAACAGGTGTTTATGCTAATTAGCAAATCGCTACAGAAACGGCTCAAGAGCGCCCCCTAGAAATATTCAAAATACCCTCCGCATTGACCTTAGTTTGACGTAGAATCATGAAATTTGGTACACTTGTCCAACTCACCAAGATGCACAGAAAACTCTCTGGCACCAATGTTGTACGATAAATGGTAAGGCGGCCATTTTGGAACGATGACCAAATTTTCACCCCTTTTTGGCCGTTTACAGCCTCTGCATTTCAACGAACTCCTCCTAGGGATTTCGCTCGATTTGATTCAAACTTGGCCAGTTTCTTTATAAGGCACGGGGGAACAAATGTTATCAAAACTGTGCGTTTTCATGCATGCTGAAGGGGCGGGGCCAGACCTCAAAGTTGGACATCTCGCCATGAAAAACGAAACGCTTACAGCTCTTACACGAAAACTGTCTAATACATCAAACCTTCAGTGATTGACCCACATCCGGTCCCCTGCAAAACTGTATGGTCAAATCATGACATCACTTAAGCCACGCCCCCTGACAACAGGAAGTGTAAAGTTTTACGTTGAACGGTCCATATCGGATCCCTGTTACCTAATCAGCGTGACATTGTATCCAGTCGCCGAAGACATGGTGGTGTAACAAGCTGTCCAGCACTGTTCGTTTTGGGTGGAGCAAGTGGGCGTGGTGACGTGGCGAAGTAAGAGGCAACGCCGTCACCATACGTTTGCTTCTAAACTCCACAGATTTGATCTGAGGAGTACCAAAATCATTATGATCGATCATTACCCATCCCTTGAACAGGTGTTTATGCTAATTAGCAAATAGCCTCCATAGCGCCCCCTACATTATTAAAACTGTTGTATCTCAGTGATACATCATCCGATCTGAACCAGATTTATTGTGCATCATCAGTGAGCCCTTGTGGATACATTGATATGGTGGGCTAACATTTGACTCAAGTGCGCCCCCTACATTATTTCTATAGTTATATCTCAGTGATACATCATCCGATCTGCACGAGATTTATTATGCTTTATCAGTGAACACTTCGACACACATTGATAATGTTATGTAAATTTTTACTCCATAGCGCCCCCTATATTATTACTACAGTTATATCTTAGTGATACATTATCCGATCTGCACGAGATTTATTATGATTCATCAGTGAACACTTCTACACACATTGATAATGGTATGTAAATTTTTACTCCATAGCGCCCCCTGTATTATTACTACAGTTATATCTTAGTGATACATTATCCGATCTGCACGAGATTTATTGTGCTTTATCAGTGAACACTTCGACACACATTGATAATGGTATGTAAATTTTTACTCCATAGCGCCCCCTATATTATTACTACAGTTATATCTTAGTGATACATTATCCGATCTGCACGAGATTTAATGTGATTCATCAGTGAACACTTCTATACACATTGATAATGGTATGTAAATTTTTACTCCATAGCGCCCCCTATATTATTACTACAGTTATATCTCAGTGATACATTATCCAATCTGCACGAGATTTATTGTGCTTTATCAGTGAACACTTCGACACACATTGATAATGGTATGTAAATTTTTACTCCATAGCGCCCCCTATATTATTACTACAGTTATATCTTAGTGATACATTATCCGATCTGCACGAGATTTATTGTGATTCATCAGTGAACACTTCTACACACATTGATAATGGTATGTAAATTTTTACTCCATAGCGCCCCCTGTATTATTACTACAGTTATATCTTAGTGATACATTATCCGATCTGCACAAGATTTATTGTGCTTTATCAGTGAACACTTCGACACACATTGATAATGGTATGTAAATTTTTACTCCATAGCGCCCCCTATATTATTACTACAGTTATATCTTAGTGATACATTATCCAATCTGCACGAGATTTATTGTGATTTATCAGTGAACACTTCTACACACATTGATAATGGTATGTAAATTTATACTCCATAGCGCCACCTATATTATTACTACAGTTAAATCTCAGTGATACATTATCCGATCTGCACGAGATCTGAACCAGATTTATTGTGTATCATCATTGAGACATTGTGGACACATTTATATTGTGGTTTAACATATGACTCCAGAGCGCCCCCTAGATTATTCAAACTTTTATATCTCAGTGATACATCATCCGATCTGAACCAGATTTATTGTACATCATCAGTGAGCCCTTGTGGACACATTGATATCGTGGGCTAACATTTAACTCAAGTGCGCCCCCTACATTATTTCTATAGTTATATCTCAGTGATACATCATCCGAACTGAACCAGATTTATTGTGCATCATCAGTGAGCCCTTGTGGACACATTGATTTTGTGGTTTAACATATAACTCCATAGCGCCCCCTAGATTATTCAAACTGTTATATGGGGGCCTTAACATATATGAAAACTCACCAAATTTGGCGGACGCATAAGGACTGGTGAAAATTTACGTATTTTGGGGGCGTGGCAAAAAACGCCACAGAAACGGCTCAAGAGCGCCCCCTAGAAATTTTAAAAATATCCTCCGCATTGACTTAGTTTGACGTAGAATCGTGAAATTTGGTACACTTGTCCAACTCACCAAGATGCACAGAAAACCCTCTTGCACCAACGCTGTACGATAAATGGTAAGGCGGCCATTTTGGAACGATGACCAAATTTTCACACCTTTTTGGCCGTTTACAGCCTCCACATTTGAATGAACTCCTCCTATGGTTTTCGCTCGATTTGGTTCAAACTTGGCCAATTTCTTCATAAGGCACGGGGGAACAAACGACATCAAAATTGTGCGTTTTCATGAATGCTGAAGGGGCGGGGCCAGACGTCAAAGTTGGACATCTCGCCATGAAAAACGAAACGCTTACAGCTCTTACACGAAAAGAGTCTAATACATCAAACCTTCAGTTATTGACCCACATCCGGTCCCCTGCAAAACTGTATGGTCAAATCATGACATCACTTAAGCCACGCCCCCTGACAACAGGAAGTGTAAAGTTTTACTTTGAAAGGTCCATATCGGACCCGTGTTACCTAATCAGCGTGACATTGTGTCCAGTGACTAAAGACATGTTGGTGTAACAAGCTTTCCAGCACTGTTCGTTTTGGGTGGAGCAAGTGGGCGTGGCGACATGGCGAAGTAAGACGTAACGCCATAACCATACGTTTGGATCTAAAATCCACAGATTTGATCCGAGAAGTACCAAAATCAGTATGATCGATCATTGCCCACCCCTTGAACAGGTGTTTATGCTAATTAGCAAATCGCTACAGAAACGGCTCAAGAGCGCCCCCTAGAAATATTCAAAATACCCTCTGCATTGACCTTAGTTTGACGTAGAATCATGAAATTTGGTACACTTGTCCAACTCACCAAGATGCACAGAAAACCCTCTGGCACCAATGTTGTACGATAAATGGTAAGGCGGCCATTTTGGAACGATGACCAAATTTTCACCCCTTTTTGGCCGTTTACAGCCTCTGCATTTCAACGAACTCCTCCTAGGGATTTCGCTCGATTTGATTCAAACTTGGCCAGTTTCTTTATAAGGCACGGGGGAACAAATGTTATCAAAACTGTGCGTTTTCATGCATGCTGAAGGGGCGGGGCCAGACCTCAAAGTTGGACATCTCGCCATGAAAAACGAAACGCTTACAGCTCTTACACGAAAACTGTCTAATACATCAAACCTTCAGTGATTGACCCACATCCGGTCCCCTGCAAAACTGTATGGTCAAATCATGACATCACTTAAGCCACGCCCCCTGACAACAGGAAGTGTAAAGTTTTACGTTGAACGGTCCATAACGGATCCCTGTTACCTAATCAGCGTGACATTGTATCCAGTCACCGAAGACATGGTGGTGTAACAAGCTTTCCAGCACTGTTCGTTTTGGGTGGAGCAAGTGGGCGTGGTGACGTGGCGAAGTAAGACGTAACGCCGTCACCATACGTTTGGTTCTAAACTCCACAGATTTGATCTGAGGAGTACCAAAATCATTATGATCGATCATTACCCACCCCTTGAACAGGTGTTTATGTTAATTAGCAAATAGCCTCCATAGCGCCCCCTAGATTATTCAAACTGTTGTATCTCAGTGATACATCATCCGATCTGAACCAGATTTATTGTGCATCATCAGTGAGCCCTTGTGGACACATTGATATGGTGGGCTAACATTTGACTCAAGTGCGCCCCCTACATTATTTCTATAGTTATATCTCAGTGATACATCATCCGATCTGAACCAGATTTATTGTGCATCATCAGTGAGCCCTTGTGGACACATTGATATTGTGGTTTAACATTTGACTCAAGTGCGCCCCCTACATTATTTCTATAGTTATATCTCAGTGATACATCATCCGATCTGAACCAGATTTACTGTGTATCATCATTGAGACATTGTGGACACATTGATATTGTGGTTTAACATATGACTCCAGAGCGCCCCCTAGATTATTCAAACTGTTATATCTCAGTGATACATCATCCGATCTGAACCAGATTTATTGTGCATCATCAGTGAGCCCTTGTGGACACATTGATATGGTGGGCAAACATTTGACTCAAGTGCGCCCCCTACATTACTTCTATAGTTATATCTCAGTGATACATCATCCGATCTGAACCAGATTTATTGTGCATCATCAGTGAACACTTTGACACACATTGATAATGTTATGTAAATTTTTACTCCATAGCGCCCCCTATATTATTACTACAGTTATATCTCAGTGATACATTATCCGATCTGCACGAGATTTATTGTGCTTTATCAGTGAACACTTCGACACACATTGATAATGTTATGTAAATTTTTACTCTATAGCGCCCCCTATATTATTACTACAGTTATATCTTAGTGATACATTATCCGATCTGCACGAGATTTATTGTGATTCATCAGTGAACACTTCTACACACATTGATAATGGTATGTAAATTTTTACTCCATAGCGCCCCCTGTATTATTACTACAGTTATATCTTAGTGATACATTATCCGATCTGCACAAGATTTATTGTGCTTTATCAGTGAACACTTCGACACACATTGATAATGGTATGTAAATTTTTACTCCATAGCGCCCCCTATATTATTACTACAGTTATATCTTAGTGATACATTATCCGATCTGCACGAGATTTATTGTGATTCATCAGTGAACACTTCTACACACATTGATAATGGTATGTAAATTTTTACTCCACAGCGCCCCCTATATTATTACTACAGTTATATCTCAGTGATACATTATCCGATCTGTACGAGATTTATTGTGCTTTATCAGTGAACACGTCGACACACATTGATAATGGTATGTAAATTTTTACTCCATAGCGCCCCCTATATTATTACTACAGTTATATCTCAGTGATACATCATCCGATCTGAACCAGATTTATTGTGTATCATCAGTGAGACATTGTGGACACATTGATATTGTGGTTTAACATATGACTCCAGAGCGCCCCCTAGATTACTCAAACTGTTATATCTCAGTGAGACATCATCTGATCTGAACCAGATTTATTGTGTATCATCAATGAGCCCTTGTGGACACATTGACAAGGTGGGCTAAATTTGACTCAAGTGCGCCCCCTACATTATTTCTATAGTTATATCTCAGTGATACATCATCCGATCTGAACCAAATTTATTGTGAATAATCAGTGAGCCCTTGTGGACACATTGATATTGTGGTTTAACATATAACTCCATAGCGCCCCCTAGATTATTCAAACTGTTATATCTCAGTGAGACATCATCCGATCTGAACCAGATTTATCGTGTATCATCAGTGAGACCTTGTGGACACATTGATATTGTGGTTTAACATGTGACTCCAGAGCGCCCCCTAGATTATTCAAACTGTTATATCTCAGTGAGACATCATCCGATCTGAACCAGATTTATTGTGCATCATCAGTGAGTCCTTGTGGACACATTGATAAGGTGGGCTAACATTTGACTCAAGTGCGCCCCCTACATTATTTCTATAGTTATATCTCAGTGATACATCATCCGATCTGAACCAGATTTACTGTGAATCATCATTGAGACATTGTGGACACATTGATATTGTGGTTTAACATATGACTCCAGAGCGCCCCCTAGATTATTCAAACTGTTATATCTCAGTGATACATCATCCGATCTGAACCAGATTTATTGTGCATCATCAGTGAGCCCTTGTGGACACATTGATATTGTGGTTTAACATTTGACTCAAGTGCGCCCCCTACATTATTTATATGGTGATATCTCAGTGATACATCATCCGATCTGAACCAGATTTATTGTGATTCATCAGTGAACACTTCTATACACATTGATAATGTTATGTAAATTTTTACTCCATAGCGCCCCCTATATTATTACTATAGTTATATCTTAGTGATACATTATCCGATCTGCACGAGTTTTATTATGCTTTATCAGTGAAAACTTCGACACACATTGATAATGTTATGTACATTTTTACTCCATAGCGCCCCCTATATTATTACTACAGTTATATCTTAGTGATACATTATCCGATCTGCACGAGATTTATTATGATTCATCAGTGAACACTTCTACACACATTGATAATGGTATGTAAATTTTTACTCCATAGCGCCCCCTGTATTATTACTACAGTTATATCTTAGTGATACATTATCCGATCTACACGAGATTTATTGTGCTTTATCAGTGAACACTTCGACACACATTGATAATGGTATGTAAATTTTTACTCCATAGCGCCCCCTATATTATTACTACAGTTATATCTTAGTGATACATTATCCGATCTGCACGAGATTTATTGTGATTCATCAGGGAACACTTCTATACACATTGATAATGGTATGTAAATGTTTACTCCATAGCGCCCCCTATATTATTACTACAGTTATATCTCAGTGATACATTATCCGATCTGCACGAGATTTATTGTGCTTTATCAGTGAACACTTCGACACACATTGATAATGGTATGTAAATTTTTACTCCATAGCGCCCCCTATATTATTACTACAGTTATATCTTAGTGATACATTATCCGATCTGCACGAGATTTATTGTGATTCATCAGTGAACACTTCTACACACATTGATAATGGTATGTAAATTTTTACTCCATAGCGCCCCCTGTATTATTACTACAGTTATATCTTAGTGATACATTATCCGATCTGCACGAGATTTATTATGCTTTATCAGTGAACACTTCGACACACATTGATAATGGTATGTAAATTTTTACTCCATAGCGCCCCCTATATTATTACTACAGTTATATCTTAGTGATACATTATCCAATCTGCACGAGATTTATTGTGATTCATCAGTGAACACTTCTACACACATTGATAATGGTATGTATATTTTTACTCCATAGCGCCCCCTATATTATTATTACAGTTATATCTCAGTGATACATTATCCGATCTGCACGAGATTTATTGTGCTTCATCAGTGAGACCTTGTCGACACATTGATATTGTGGTTTAACATATGACTCAAGAGCGCCCCCTAGATTATTCAAACTGTTATATCTCAGTGAGACATCATCCGATCTGAACCAGATTTATTGTGCGTGTGCACCCCTGGTGCGGAGTAGACACGAGAGACTTCGAAATGGCGACCGAGCGGACGAGCTGGAGCTCGCGCGGTCGCCTCAATAAGGTCCGAGCGGCGCTAAGCTGCGAGGGCCTCAACGCCGCTTGCGGCTTTAATTATTATTATTTTTTTTTTTCTTCCCCCCAAAGAAGTGGCCTTTTGGAGGCTTTATCATATACGAAAACTCACCAAATTTGGCGGACTCGTCAGGACTGGTGAAAAATTACGTATTTTGGGGGCGTGGCAAAAATCGCCACAGAAACGGCTCAAGAGCGCCCCCTAGAAAATTTCAAAATACCCTCCGCATTGACCTTAGTTTGACGTAGAATCATGAAATTCGGTACACTTGTCCAACTCACCAAGATGCACAGAAAACCCTCTGGCACCAATGTTGTACAATAAATGGTAAGGCGGCCATTTTGAAACGATGACCAAATTTTCACCCCTTTTTGGCCGTTTACAGCCTCTGCATTTGAACGAACTCCTCCTATGAATTTCGCTCGATTTGGTTCAAACTTGGCCAGTTTCTTCATAAGGCATGGGGGAACAAACGACATCAAAATTGTGCGTTTTCATGAATGCTGAAGGGGCGGGGCCAGACGTCAAAGTTGGACATCTCGCCATGAAAAACGAAACGCTTACAGCTCTTACACGAAAAGAGTCTAATACATCAAACCTTCAGTTATTGACCCACATCCGGTCCCCTGCAAAACTGTATGGTCAAATCATGACATCACTTAAGCCACGCCCCCTGACAACAGGAAGTGTAAAGTTTTACTTTGAAAGGTCCATATCGGACCCGTGTTACCTAATCAGCGTGACATTGTGTCCAGTGACTAAAGACATGTTGGTGTAACAAGCTTTCCAGCACTGTTCGTTTTGGGTGGAGCAAGTGGGCGTGGCGACATGGCGAAGTAAGACGTAACGCCATCACCATACGTTTGGATCTAAAATCCACAGATTTGATCCGAGGAGTACCAAAATCAGTATGATCGATCATTGCCCACCCCTTGAACAGGTGTTTATGCTAATTAGCAAATCGCTACAGAAACGGCTCAAGAGCGCCCCCTAGAAATATTCAAAATACCCTCCGCATTGACCTTAGTTTGACGTAGAATCATGAAATTTGGTACACTTGTCCAACTCACCAAGATGCACAGAAAACTCTCTGGCACCAATGTTGTACGATAAATGGTAAGGCGGCCATTTTGGAACGATGACCAAATTTTCACCCCTTTTTGGCCGTTTACAGCCTCTGCATTTCAACGAACTCCTCCTAGGGATTTCGCTCGATTTGATTCAAACTTGGCCAGTTTCTTTATAAGGCACGGGGGAACAAATGTTATCAAAACTGTGCGTTTTCATGCATGCTGAAGGGGCGGGGCCAGACCTCAAAGTTGGACATCTCGCCATGAAAAACGAAACGCTTACAGCTCTTACACGAAAACTGTCTAATACATCAAACCTTCAGTGATTGACCCACATCCGGTCCCCTGCAAAACTGTATGGTCAAATCATGACATCACTTAAGCCACGCCCCCTGACAACAGGAAGTGTAAAGTTTTACGTTGAACGGTCCATAACGGATCCCTGTTACCTAATCAGCGTGACATTGTATCCAGTCACCGAAGACATGGTGGTGTAACAAGCTTTCCAGCACTGTTCGTTTTGGGTGGAGCAAGTGGGCGTGGTGACGTGGCGAAGTAAGACGTAACGCCGTCACCATACGTTTGGTTCTAAACTCCACAGATTTGATCTGAGGAGTACCAAAATCATTATGATCGATCATTACCCACCCCTTGAAAAGGTGTTTATGTTAATTAGCAAATAGCCTCCATAGCGCCCCCTAGATTATTCAAACTGTTGTATCTCAGTGATACATCATCCGATCTGAACCAGATTTATTGTGCATCATCAGTGAGCCCTTGTGGACACATTGATATGGTGGGCTAACATTTGACTCAAGTGCGCCCCCTACATTATTTCTATAGTTATATCTCAGTGATACATCATCCGATCTGCACGAGATTTATTATGCTTTATCAGTGAACACTTCGACACACATTGATAATGTTATGTAATTTTTTACTCCATAGCGCCCCCTATATTATTACTACAGTTATATCTTAGTGATACATTATCCAATCTGCACGAGATTTATTATGATTCATCAGTGAACGCTTCTACACACATTCATAATGGTATGTAAATTTTTACTCCATAGCGCCCCCTGTATTATTACTACAGTTATATCTTAGTGATACATTATCCGATCTGCACGAGATTTATTGTGCTTTATCAGTGAACACTTCGACACACATTGATAATGGTATGTAAATTTTTACTCCATAGCGCCCCCTATATTATTACTACAGTTATATCTTAGTGATACATTATCCGATCTGCACGAGATTTAATGTGATTCATTAGTGAACACTTCTATACACATTGATAATGGTATGTAAATTTTTACTCCATAGCGCCCCCTATATTATTACTACAGTTATATCTTAGTGATACATTATCCGATCTGCACGAGATTTATTATGATTCATCAGTGAACACTTCTACACACATTCATAATGGTATGTAAATTTTTACTCCATAGCGCCCCCTATATTATTACTACAGTTATATCTTAGTGATACATTATCCGATCTGCACGAGATTTAATGTGATTCATCAGTGAACACTTCTATACACATTGATAATGTTATGTAATTTTTTACTCCATAGCGCCCCCTATATTATTACTACAGTTATATCTTAGTGATACATTATCCGATCTGCACGAGATTTATTATGATTCATCAGTGAACACTTCTACACACATTCATAATGATATGTAAATTTTTACTCCATAGCGCCCCCTGTATTATTACTACAGTTATATCTTAGTGATACATTATCCGATCTGCACGAGATTTATTGTGCTTTATCAGTGAACACTTCGACACACATTGATAATGGTATGTAAATTTTTACTCCATAGCGCCCCCTATATTATTACTACAGTTATATCTCAGTGATACATCATCCGATCTGAACCAGATTTATTGTGCATCATCAGTGAGCCCTTGTGGACACATTGATATGGTGGGCTAACATTTGACTCAAGTGCGCCCCCTACATTATTTCTATAGTTATATCTCAGTGATACATCATCCGATCTGAACCAGATTTATTGTGCATCATCAGTGAGCCCTTGTGGACACATTGATATGGTGGGCTAACATATGACTCCAGAGCGCCCCCTAGATTATTCAAACTGTTATATCTCAGTGATACATCATCCGATCTGAACCATATTTATTGTATCATCATCAGTGAGCCCTTGTGGACACATTGATATTGTGGTTTAACATATAACTCCATAGCGCCCCCTAGATTATTCAAACTGTTATATCTCAGTGAGACATCATCCGATCTGAACCAGATTTATCGTGTATCATCAGTGAGACCTTGTGGACACATTGATATTGTGGTTTAACATGTGACTCCAGAGCGCCCCCTAGATTATTCAAACTGTTATATCTCAGTGAGACATCATCCGATCTGAACCAGATTTATTGTGCGTGTGCACCCCTGGTGCGGAGTAGACACGAGAGACTTCGAAATGGCGACCGAGCGGACGAGCTGGAGCTCGCGCGGTCGCCTCAATAAGGTCCGAGCGGCGCTAAGCTG
>JBBPBX010101985.1:0-12106 GCA_038048925.1 Garcialebias charrua
GCTAACTGTTTTGCCAGGGCTCGGGTCATAATTTTGAATCCCTTACCGGCGTTGTCATCTGACTCACCGGGATTTGAATCTCCGTTGTCTTTCCTTCCTTTCCTCTTTCTTTCGGGGCTGGTGGCAGGAGACCTGGGGTCCCCTTCATTGTCCGTTTCACTTGATTCTGGGTCAGTACCATAAGTACGGTTTTCTCTGTAAGTTCTTAAGTTCCCCTTGGAACCCCATGAACTGGGACCCTGGTTTGAGGCTGGTTTTATGGCTGCGCAGCCCAGTCCACTGCTGCCTCGCCCTTTTGGTATTGCTTTTTTCCGATCTGCTATCATTTGCTTGTACTGCCTAAGTTTATTCAGTTCTTTAGTGTATTCTTTAAATCTATAGGTCGCTTTTACCGTCCTGTCCTCAGCGCTAGTGACCCAGCCCACACCCATTTCGTTGGCTACCATTTTCACTAGGGGGTCGTACTCTTCTGATGGGCTGTATAAGTCTAACACCTCTCCTGTAGTGGTTTCCCCAATCACTTGTGTCCACCACTCCAACCAAGTTAGAACTTCGGCTTTTGTCTTTACTTCCGTTGGGTGTGCCCATACTACCATTTGGCTTAAATGCCCCATGTGGGTGCAGTTAAACTCCCCCAGCTCTCCTATTTGTTCGTGCAGGTCCTTCAGCAAGGTTTTCTCACCTAGTTTCGGGTTGTTTCGTTTGAGCGTTTCTTGCATGGATGGGTCCCAGGTTTCATACCCTCGGCCATACAAGAGGACTGAGAGACCTGGTTCTATTTCTTTTCTTGTGGCCCTTGTTCTCCTAGGAGCAACGGGCTTCTTTTCTGGCTCAGGTTCTTTACCTGACTCTTCCGGAGTGTTTATTTCAGAGTCTGATCCATGCTCCGGGTTACCTGTTGCTCCGTAACTTTTTTGCCGGTATTGTCTCAACTTATGTATTTCTTCCCTATACGTTTTACTCATTGGGGTTGCTTTAACGTTTGGGTCTATTAAGTATACACCCAACCCGGTTTCTTTGGCAACCCTTTTTATTAGGGGGTCATACTCAGTTGAAGGACTGAGGATAGAGGTCACATTTCCGCGCCTACTCTCCTCAATCTGATTCATCACCCATCGTAGCCATGCTCTAATCTCGCTCTTGCTTGTTATTTCTGCCGAGTCTTTTACTATTATCAGTTGACTGTTGTCTGTTCCTGGCAAACCATAGTATTCTCTTTTATGTTTTATATAATGCACCAGACCTTGTTTTAGGGTTTTTTCCTCTATATCCGCGCTGTTCTCCCTAACTACCCTCTGAACTTCTGGGTGCCAGGACTCAAAACCATGGCCGTATGGGAGAATTACGAACCTCATCTCTCCTGATGTTCCTTCACCTGGCGGGGGAGCTGTTGGATTTGTTCCTCCCCCCCCACGTTCATCGTCCGTAGTTTCAGGAGATCCTGTTACAGAGTCATTTCCAGGTTCCATCTTAGGTGTCTGTTTCCTTTTCACTTTGTATGCTTTCATTTTAGTCAATTCCTCCTCATACTGGGGAAGTGTTTTGATTGCTTTTGCATCAGGAGTTGCGCTAGAATGTGCTATCCCCGATGTCTTAGCCGCCCTCTTTACGAGAGGGTCATACTCGGCCGAGGGACTGTGTAACATTATTATGTTTAGGCCATAAGGGGCCTCAAGCTGCTGTGCCCACCATTTTAGCCATGTTCTGGGGCCAGCTGTACGTGTCATAAAGCCTGGGTCTTTTATTACCATTATCTGACGGCCTTCTACCAACCCAGGACTACAGAAGATATTATTTTCTGCTATTTCCTTAGCCAGGTAGGTCTCTAATTCCTTATCGTTTACTTTTATATGACTTCTTCTGTACCTTGTTTGAAGGTCGGAATGCCAAGTAGGGAACCCCTGGCCGTACGGAATTATTTCTATCGGAATCTCATTCTTTGGCTCACCTGCTGTGTCCGGTTCTTGTCGGTTCGGATCGTCCATTTTGGGCGGATCCTCAGTCTTTGTCGTTGCCGCTGGTGCGGGTTTTGGTCCAGTTGGATCGTTTTCTGTGGACTGGACCACCAGTCCTGTTGGTGCCGCTTCTGCAGCCATTTTTCGTTTTTGTCGTCTCGAGTTTGTCCGTTTTCAAAGCCGACTGACTTTATGTCCCTGTACCTGGGATGAAAACCGACCTGCTGCTAATCTTACTCCCGATCTATGGTCAGTAGATCACGAATAAGCCCTTTTTACCCCGCCCACTGCTGTGGAATTAAGGGGCACTTAGCTGATAGCTTAGACCAGCCGACTACAACTTCTCTACTCTAAGAGGAGTCGTTTTTCTGGCGCTTGTCAGTCCTTTGACGCACGCCTTGTCTCTTGGGAGTCTTTATTCATAAAGAGGGTCCCTTCGTGGTCGCCATGTTTGCTTATCTGAATAATCAGCGAGGTAATCACAAGGTGCGTGACACGCCCTCACTGCAGCCTACCTGCTAACAGGGTCTATTGAACCGGTCCCGGAGTTTGGGTATTACCTTGAACTACGTGGGACAGCTTCCGACTGAAGGCTGTCGATGGGAGAATTCATCTGGACTATTCACCTCCTAGCTTCCATAAGCCACACCCCTTTTTCACCTTGCCCCTCCCTCCACCTCAGCAGCTGGGGACCGGAGGGTTTAGTACAAGGCAACTCATGTTAACGGAGGCTTCTCCCGTGTTTAAGCTCGCTATTGTTACTGATCCAGTTAATTTTAGGATCCAGGAGATCGGATCCTGGGGTATTGTTTTTATATTAAACCTTAGATGCTAATGCTTAACCTTTCAAAACCTCCCAATATTTGATGTTATCTTTGTGAACCAAACTTACATTTCCATGGACAAGTAGTTGATGAATAAAAGTCAAGAATTTTACGTTTTGTTTATTTTAATCAATTATTTTGCAGGGAAGGATCAGCGTTTACAGCATAACAGTACAATTAATTATTATGATTATAAGTAAAGAAAAAGTATTAATTCACCAAACAATCCTCAGACCTGATGTTAAGCTGCTCGAACTGCATAGAGTCATTGAGGAGGTTCTTTTCTGGAGTCCAGGCTGGAGAGACTCGGAGGGTCATCTCATTGATGTCACACAGTTAACACTTCCAATACCCATCCAGTCTTATGGACCAGAATTAGAGCGCTTGATCATACGAAAATTCCTCATCCAGCTTTATGAGCTAGAGTTTAGAGTACACTCTCACATTTCCATCTCATCTGATTTTAAGAATCAGAGTTAGAGTGGTCTTTTGCAATCACACATCTCTCCTGACCTTAAGGATCAGGGATTAGAGTTTTACATAAGATCTTACCCAGTAGAGGTATCTCCCCAGAGCCTTCAGTATTATCAAACAACCTCGAGCAATTGATGTTCTAGAATAATTGAATTGTCTATTTGCTTCCGCTATATCAGCTTTTAATTTGATTTGATTTAAATCTAGCTGAAGCCAGGATTCAGTAAGGTGTCTTGCAGTCATCCCTTTTCATTCCTCAAAGTCCCTCGGGGACCGAGAGGGAATACCTGAAGCAGTCGCCTTCAGTCCCTGAGGACTGAGACTCACCTCTGACTCCCTGCTGGTCTGATCTGAAGAAACAAGTTTTGCTTCGTCCTGGCTGTCTGGGTAAAAACTGTCCAGTCCTTCCTCAAAGCTTAAAAATGAAAGAAAAGAAGTCTCTCCCCAGGACGCTTGCTTCCTCCTGTCAGCACGGAGTCGATCTGAACCACGCCTTGGGTCTTCAGTGGAGCAGGTCAGCTCCAGTTACTCGATGTCTGATGTACAGTTCCTCGACCGCATCATGACAACTTCGGACAGCCTGACAGCTGGACTGCCTCGTCCTGTCGCAACAGGGTGGTTAAATAGAAATCTTAGTCCCGCCTCCTCCCTGGGAGGAGGGGGATAGCTTGTCTATGATTGGTTAAGTCTGCTTGCTTTGTCAGTTTCCAGGCAAACTTGTTGCTCTGTTCTATTTCTGCTTGAAGCTACATGATCCCTTATTAGGAAATGAATTTGCTCTTTTTGCTCGAGGCTGGATGATTCACCAGGGCGGAGGTTGACACAACTCTGGTCAGTTAGTTACATCACTTTTTCCAGTAAAGTGTTTGCAAGTTATACTTCCCAACATGTGTGTTTTGCAATAGACCACTTTTGTCACAAAACCATCTTTGAAACATAGTAACACATCATTACAATTGCTATCATAAAATGATTAACTCTCTATCATAACAACATCACATTAAATGATTATATTGGTTACAATCATATCTCACTTGATTATATTAAGTAAAACACATCTTACTCGATTATTTTAGTTAAAACACATATACCATGATTATTGGTTAAAATCATATATCTCATGATTATACTGATTAAAACATGTTAATATTAAAATCAATTAAGGTTAAACCAAGTTTAGATAAACCATATTAAAGTTAGAACAAGTCTTTTGCTTCACGTTTTCTTCCTCCTGCTCTCTGCTGCAGTTAAAATGTTCGTGTATGAACTTAAGAATGTGGCTGCTTGCTTTTAGGAAGTGACTTTCTTCATGACTTTCACAACTCTTTAACTGTTAAACTTTTAAGACACAGTTAACTTCTCTTATTTATCTTAGCTTTATAACTACAATTTCTATTATTCAGATTTTATAGCCTTTTCTAAGGTTTTTAAACCATCATTCTTTTCTGCTCCTTTTGCAGTCCTCATTCTGCACTTCTCTGCATGTTTTTGTGTGAGTGTGCGTCTGTATGTGTGTGTGTGTGTGTGAGTGTGTGTGTGTCTAAGTGGGCCTCATTGTGGCTCTCTACAAACCATCTTTCACAACCTGTTCTTTGGTAAACCTTAAGACATAGTCAAACTTTTCTTATTTATTCTATCTTCTTCCTCTGGTTTTGTTATGTTTCTTTGGGCGCGCCTGTGTGTGTGTATGGATGGGTTGCTTGCACTAGCTGTTTACCTATGGTGGTGTGCTATCATAAGACTCCTTCTATGTTAAATATTCCTTACAGCTGCACCTTTAGAGCAAAGTCCGATAAGAACAGAATACATCTTTTCATGAGTTGCACCATAATAATGCTGTGTGTCGGTTTGAATTCCAACAATAACTTCACCTTATCCGACACCATAAAAACCACAATACACTCCCATACACACACAATTGAACATTAAGGTAGATGAATCCACACGTAGCAAGTATATCTGTTTAGGAACACAAGAACTAAAATGTACCTTGGTATTCGTGTTTAAAGGAAGTTGATCGGTCTTCTGGCTACCTGCGATCTCCTGACTCTGGACTTGTTCACATGTCATCTGGAACAGATCATTTATACTTATATTTAGAGGAAATTCTACATTTTGATGATAGCTGCTGTCACATGTAAACCAATAAACATTACATGATTGTTTGTTTTTGGCCAAAGTATCCATCTCACATAAAGGAAAGATGGATGGACACAGTATTTACAAAACTCCTCTCATGATAGGTGGACTAATATGAAATTAAAATTAGCTGAATGAAAGAAAACTATAAATTTAAAAACTGACTAATAATATTGAAGTCATACATAACAATCCCTGCATTATTTATAAAATTGATATCTATGTCATATACATACACACAAATATACATATATACATGTATATAAGCATATCATATATGCATATTCATATACAGTGTATATACATATATGCATATACATGTATATATGCATATACATATACTGTACAGATAGACATATACATGTAAATATAACATGTTCAACTGAAATTGTGTACGTTTGTGTGTGTGACTGTTTTGTGGTTTTTATGGACATTGTTTTGTTAGGTGTGGGGAGAGGGCTGGGGAGAGGGAAGTCTGGGCCTCCCTACTTAGGCTGCTACCCCCGCGACCCGAACCCGGATAAGCGGACAAAAATGGATGGATGGATGGATGTTTTGTTAGGACCGTCATACGCTATAAACAGACAAGCAGATTACAGCTCATTACTGTCCTGACAAAACACTGTCCTTAGAAACCACAAAACAGTCACACACACACAAACACACAATTTCAGTTTATCATGTTTTCAAGAAAGCAAGATGTTTGATGGATGGATGGATGATATTTTTATGGATGATACATGGATGGATGGATGGATGTTTGATGGATGGATGGATGGATGGATGCATGCATGGATGGATAAAAGGTGGACATCAGTCAGTAAAGACTCCATCTGTCTGCGTTCAGCAAGGCTGGATGTTTGATGGATGGATGGATGGATGTTTGATGGATGGATGGATGGCTGGATGGATGTTTGATAGATGGATGTATGTATGGATGGATAAAGCGTGGACCTCAGTCAGTAAAGAATCCATCTGTCTGGTTTCAAGAAGGCCGGATGTTTGATAGATGGATGGATAGATAGATGGATGGATGTTTGATGGATGTTTGTTTGATGGATGGATGGATGTTTGATGGATGGATGGATAAAGTGTGGACCTCAGTCAGTAAAGAATCCATATGTCTGGGTTCAGGAAGGCAGGATGTTTGATGATGGATGGATGATGTTTGATGGATGGATGCATGGATGGATGGATGGATGTGTGGATGTTTGATGGATGGATGGATGGATAAAGCATGGACCTCAGTCAGTAAAGAATCCATCTGTCTGGGTTCAGCAAGGCAGGATGTTTGATGGATGGATGGATGTTTGATGGATAGATAGATGTTTGATGGATGGATGGATGGATGTTTGATGCATGGATGTATGGATGGATGTTTGATGCATGGATGTATGGATGGATGGATGTTTGATGCATGGATGTATGGATGGATGGATGTTTGATGGATGGATGGATGGATGGATGGATGAATAGATAAAGTGTGGATCTCAGTCAGTAAATCCATCCGTCTGGGTTCAGGAAGGTAGGATGTTTGATGGATAGATGGATGGATGTTTGATGGATGGATGATGGATGTATGGATGTTTGATAGATGGATGTTTGATGGATGGATGGATGGATGTTTGATAGATGGATGGATAAAGCGTGGACCTCAGTCAGTAAAGAATCCATATGTCTGGGTTAAGGAAGGCAGGATGTTTGATGGATGATGGATGTTTGATGGATGGATGTTTGATGGATGGATGGATGCATGGATTGATGGATAAAGTGTGGACCTCAGTCAGTAAAGAATCCATCTGTCTGGGTTCAGCAAGGCAGGATGTTTGATGGATGGATGGATGGATGTTTGATGATGGATAGATGGATGTTTGATGGATGGATGGGTGGATGGATGGATAAAGCGTGGACCTCAGTCAGTAAAGAATCCATCTGTCTGGTTCAGGAAGGCAGGATGTTTGATGGATGGATGGATGTATGGATGTTTTATGGATGGATGGATGCATGGATGGATGGATAAAGCGTGGACCTCAGTCAGTAAAGAATCCATATGTCTGTTTTCAAGAAGGCAGGATGTTTGATGGATGGATGGATGATGTTTGATAGATGGATGCATGGATGGATGGATGGATGGAGATGGATGGATGGATGGATAAAGCGTGGACCTCAGTCAGTAAAGAATCTATCCGTCTGGGTTCAGCAAGGCTGGATGTTTGATGGATGGATGGATGTTTGATGGATGGAAAGATGTTTGATGGATGGATGGATGTTTGATGGATGGATGGATGGATGTTTGATGGATGGATGTATGGATGTATGGATGTATGGATGGATGGATGGATGGATGGATGGATGGATGGATAAAGCGTGGACCTCAGTCAGTAAATAATCCATCTGTCTGGGTTCAGGAAGGTAGGATGTTTGATGGATAGATGGATGGATGTTTGATGGATGGATGATGGATGTATGGATGTTTGATAGATGGATGTTTGATGGATGGATGGATGGATGGATGTTTGATAGATGGATGGATGGATAAAGCATGGACCTCAGTCAGTAAATAATCCATATGTCTGGCTTTAGGAAGGCAGGATGTTTGATGGATGATGGATGGATGGATGTTTGATGGATGGATGTTTGATGGATGGATGGATGCATGGATGGATGGATAAAGCGTGGACCTCAGTCAGTAAAGAATCCATCTGTCTGGGTTCAGCAAGGCAGGATGTTTGATGGATGGATGGATGTTTGATGATGGATAGATGGATGTTTGATGGATGGATGGATGGGTGGATGGATGGATAAAGCGTGGACCTCAGTCAGTAAAGAATCCATCTGTCTGGTTCAGGAAGGTAGGATGTTTGATGGATGGATGGATGGATGTATGGATGTTTTATGGATGGATGGATGCATGGATGGATGGATAAAGCGTGGACCTCAGTCAGTAAAGAATCCATATGTCTGTTTTCAAGAAGGCAGGATGTTTGATGGATGGATGGATGATGTTTGATAGATGGATGCATGGATGGATGGATGGATGTGTGGATGTTTGATGGATGGATGGATGCATGGATGGATGGATAAAGCGTGGACCTCAATCAGTAAAGAATCTATCCTTCTGGGTTCAGCAAGGCTGGATGTTTGATGGATGGATGGATGTTTGATGGATGGATGGATGGATGGATGGATGTTTGATGGATGGATGGATGTATGTATGTATGGATGGATAAAGCATGGACCTCAGTCAGTAAAGAATCCATCTGTCTGGGTTCAGGAAGGCAGGATGTTTGATGGATGGATGGATGGATAGATGGATGGATGTTTGATGGATGGATGATGGATGGATGTTTGATGGATGGATGTTTGATGGATGATATGTGGATGTTTGATGGATGGATGGATGCATGGATGGATGGATAAAGCGAGGACCGCAGTCAAAGAATCCATCTTTCTGGGTTCAGCAAGGCAGGATGTTTGATGGATGGATGTTTGATGGATGGATGGATGGATGTTTGATGGATAAAGCGTGGACCTCAGTCAGTAAAGAATCCATATGTCTGTTTTCAGGAAGGCAGGATGTTTGATGGATGGATGGATAGATGGATGGATGTTTGATGGATGTTTGATGGATGGATGTTTGATGGATGATGTGTGGATGTTTGATGGATGGATGGATAAAGCGTGGACCTCAGTCAGTAAAGAATCCATCTGACTGAGTTCAGTAAGGCAGTAAGTTTGATGGATGGATGTTTGATGGATGGATGTTTGATGGATGGATGGATGGATAAAGTGTGGACCTCAGTCAGTAAAGGGGAAGGACCCCACTAACCCAGCACACACACTCTTTGCCCCACTCCCCTCAGGACAGAGGTTAAGGAGCATCAAATGTAGAACCACTAGACAGAGGAACAGCTTCTACCCTGAGGCTGTTAGACTCATGAATAATTAAATAATAAGAATAATCACTGCAAAATATCACATCATGCTGATGCCGATCTGTTTTCTTGTTGCTGTGTGTTCATTTGTGACCATCTGTTCATACAGACTCATGTTGTAACTGGGACCATGTGTACATAATCTAGTTTCATCACATGTACCACATGCGGTGCAAATGACAAAGATTATCTGACTCACCAAATGACCTCTTGGACTAGCTGAAAACCTGTAAATACTGCAAAATATCACATCATGTTGATGCCGATCTGTTTTCTTGTTGCTGTGTTCATCTGTGACCATCTGCTCATACAGACTCAGGTTCGTGCTGCTGTTTATAATGATGTTTTTCTATTACATTAGTGATTAGTGTATTTCTTGTTGGTTTTTCTTAGTTATATCCTAGATGTTATTACTGTTTTTCTCTCACATTTTATTGTTGGATGTAACTGGGACCATGTGTACATAATCTCGTTTCATCACATGTAACACATGTGGTGCAAATGACAATATTCTGACTGTGATTCTGATAAAAGTTGCAGGACTAGCTGAAAACATGTAAAAATATGAAAAAGTTACAAAAAAATTCTCAGTTTTCACCAAATGCACGTCACTTCTATTTAAATCTTACCTGCTTCACTGCAGTTTGACCGTGATGATGTAACGATGCTCTTTAGGGAAGGGTAGGGGCTGTCTGCTCACTCCGCTTTGAGGTGAAAAATGAAACATAAGAGCAAATTTAGCACAAAAATCACGGTGAAAACATTAAAACCTCTCTTTATGTTACAATACAGCGTTCACAGCTTGTCATGCTGCGGTGGTCAAGTTAAATGTTAACGCTTCTTCTTTCAGCTTTTCCCTTTTCAGGGGTCGCCACAGCGAGTCATCCTCCTCCACCTCACTCTGTCCTCTGAATCCTCTGTCCTCACTCCAACTACCTTCATGTCCTCGCTAACTGCATCCATATATCTCCTCTTTGTCTTTTTCCTGCAGCTTCATGTCTAACATCCTTCTACTAATATACCCACTGTCCCTCCTCTGGACATGTCCAAACCACTGTCCCTCCTCTGGACATGTCCAAACCACTGTCTCTCTGACTGTCCACCTGCTGAGTGTCTCTCTGACTGTCCTCCTGCCGAGTGTCTCTCTGACTGTCCACCTGCTGAATGTCTCTCTGACTGTCCACCTGCTGAGTGTCTCTCTGACTGTCCTCCTGCTGAGTGTCTCTCTGACTGTCCTCCTGCTGAGTATCTCTCTGACTGTTCACCTGCTGAATGTCTCTCTGACTGTCCACCTGCTGAATGTCTCTCTAACTGTCCACCTGCTGAGTGTCTCTCTGACTGTCCACCTACTGAATGTCTCTCTGACTGTCCTCCTGCTGAATGTCTCTCTGACTGTCCACCTGCTGAGTGTCTCTCTGACTGTCCACCTGCTGAATGTCTCTCTGACTGTCCTCCTGCTGAGTGTCTCTCTGACTGTCTACCTGCTGAATGTCTCTCTGACTGTCCACCTGCTGAGTGTCTCTCTGACTGTCCTCCTGCCGAGTGTCTCTCTGACTGTCTACCTGCTGAATGTCTCTCTGACCGTCTACCTGCTGAATGTCTCTCTGACTGTCCACCTGTTGAGTGTCTCTCTGACTGTCTACCTGCTGAGTGTCTCTCTGACTGTCCACCTGCTGAGTGTCTCTCTAACTGTCCACCTGCTGAATGTCTCTCTGACTGTTCACCTGCTGAATGTCTCTCTGACTGTCCTCCTGCTGAGTGTCTCTTTGACTGTCTACCTGCTGAATGTCTCTCTGACTGTCCACCTGCTGAGTGTCTCTCTGACTGTCCTCCTGCTGAGTGTCTCTCTGACTGTCTACCTGCTGAATGTCTCTCTGACTGTCTACCTGCTGAATGTCTCTCTGACTGTCCAGATGGACATAGACATGTAAATATAACATGTTCAACTGAAATTGTGTGTTTGTGTGTGTGACTGTTTTATGGTTTTTAAGGACAGTGTTTTATCAGGACTGTAATGAACTGCCATCTGATTGATTGTCTGATTGTTTATAGCGTATGACTAGCCTGGCCCTCGCCATACCTGCACAGCTCCGCTCAATTCTATTTCCCTTCACTGCTGGGTCTGGGATTTGTCCCATAGACAACGATTCCTCCGGTCGATTTTTGACCGGACCAATCAGGGAACAGAAGGCGGATTGGCAGATTAACAGACCAATCAGAGAACAGAAGGCGGAGTTTTGAACGACGTCGACTGACGTCGTCAGTTAAAATGGCTGCCACCACGAAGGAATTTTCCAGAAAACAAGGTAAAAAACTATTATTTCTTTCCTGAGAAAAACTATATTTCTTAGCTGACGTTTTATCAGAAGTGTTTCTGAGCTTAACAGTTCCTAAATCAATTCACGAAATGGTCAAATCTGCTGGATTTAAATAGTTTCGGTTTCACATTTTCCAAACAGCCTCAGGGTGCGCTACGAAAATAAATGATAAAAAATCGAATTTTATCTCAAATGTTTCATCAAGGCCAACAGTCAGTAAATTAGAGCCATATAATTACACACTGGTAGCAGAAAAAATATCCACCAAGTGGTTTCTGAGCTTTTTATCTGAATAGCCTGGACCTTGCCAGGCTAAGCTAACAAAACTACGCCTTCTGTTCTCTGATTGGTCCGGTCAAAAATAGACCGGAGAAATCGTTTTCAATGGGAGGAATGCCAGACCCTAGTACGAAGCAAAGTGAAGGACAGGGTTTGGTTTTAACCAGGCTAGCGTATGACTG
>JBBPBX010101986.1:0-12106 GCA_038048925.1 Garcialebias charrua
ATCCATCATCAAACGTCCATCCATCAAACATCCATACATCTATCCATCAAACATCCTACCTTCCTGAACCCAGACAGATGGATTTACTGACTGAGGTCCACACTTTATCCATCCATCCATCCATCCATCAAACATCCATCCATCCATACATCCATGCATCAAACATCCATCCATCCATCTATCCATCAAACATCTCAAACATCCATCAAACATCCATCCATCCATCCATCAAACATCTATCCATCCATCAAACATCCATCCATCCATCAAACATCCTGCCTTGCTGAACCCAGACAGATGGATTCTTTACTGACTGAGGTCCATGCTTTATCCATCCATTCATCCATCCATCCATCAAACATCCACACATCCATCCATCCATCCATGCATCCATCCATCAAACATCATCCATCCATCATCAAACATCCTGCCTTCCTGAACCCAGACATATGGATTCTTTATTGACTGAGGTCCACACTTTATCCATCCATCCATCAAACATCCATCCATCCATCCATCAAACATCCATCCATCATTCATCTATCAAACATCCATCCATCTATCTATCCATCCATCTATCAAACATCCGGCCTTCTTGAAACCAGACAGATGGATTCTTTACTGACTGAGGTCCATGCTTTATCCATCCATACATACATCCATCTATCAAACATCCATCCATACATCCATCCATCCATCAAACATCCAGCCTTGCTGAACGCAGACAGATGGAGTCTTTACTGACTGATGTCCACCTTTTATCCATCCATGCATGCATCCATCCATCCATCCATCAAACATCCATCCATCCATCCATGTATCCATCCATCAAATATCATCCATCTATCCATCAAACATCTTGCTTTCTTAAAAACATGATAAACTGAAATTGTGTGTGTGTTTGTGTGTGTGACTGTTTTGTGGTTTCTAAGGACAGTGTTTTGTCAGGACAGTAATGAACTGTAATCTGCTTGTCTGTTTATAGCATATGACAATGTCCATAAAAACCACAAAACAGTCACACACACAAACGCACACAATTTCAGTTGAACATGTTATATTTACATGTATATGTCTATCTGTACAGTATATGTAATGTATATGCATATACAGTATACATGTATATGCATATATGTATATACACTGTATATGAATATGCATATATGATATGCTTATATACATGTATATATGTATATTTGTGTGTATGTATATGACATAGATATCAATTTTATAAATAATGCAGGGATTGTTATGTATGACTTCAATATTATTAGTCACAGTTTTTAAATTTATAGTTTTCTTTCATTCAGCTAATTTTAATTTCATCTTAGTCCACCCATCATGAGAGGAGTTTTGTAAATACTATGTCCATCCATCTTTCCTTTATGTGAGATGGATACTTTGGCCAAAAACAATCATGTAATGTTTATTGGTTTACATGTGACAGCAGCTATCATCAAAATGTAGAATTTCCTCTAAATATAAGTATAAATGATCTGTTCCAGATGACGTGAACACGTCCAGAGTCAGGAGATCGCAGGTAGCCAGAAGAGCGATCAACTTCCATTAAACACGAGTACCAAGGTACATTTTAGTTCTTGTGTTCCTAAACAGATATACTTGCTACGTGTGGATTCATCAACCTTATTGTTCAATTGTGTGTGTATGGGAGTGTATTGTGGTTTTTTTATGGACAGTTGTTTGTTAGGACAGTCATACGCTAGTCTGGTTAAAACCAAACCCTGTCCTTCACTTTGCTTCGTACTAGGGTCTGGCATTCCTCCCATTGAAAACGATTTCTCCGGTCTATTTTTGACCGGACCAATCAGAGAACAGAAGGCGTAGTTTTGTTAGCTTAGCCTGGCAAGGTCCAGGCTATTCAGATAAAAAGCTCAGAAACCACTTGGTGGATATTTTTTCTGCTACCAGTGTGTAATTATATGGCTCTAATTTACTGACTGTTGGCCTTGATGAAACATTTGAGATAAAATTCGATTTTTTATCATTTATTTTCGTAGCGCACCCTGAGGCTGTTTGGAAAATGTGAAACCGAAACTATTTAAATCCAGCAGATTTGACCATTTCGTGAATTGATTTAGGAACTGTTAAGCTCAGAAACACTTCTGATAAAACGTCAGCTAAGAAATATAGTTTTTATCAGGAAAGAAATAATAGTTTTTTACCTTGTTTTCTGGAAAATTCCTTCGTGGTGGCAGCCATTTTAACTGACGACGTCAGTCGACGTCGTTCAAAACTCCGCCTTCTGTTCTCTGATTGGTCTGTTAATCTGCCAATCCGCCTTCTGTTCTCTGATTGGTCCGGTCAAAAATCGACCGGAGGAATCGTTGTCTATGGGACAAATCCCAGACCCAGCAGTGAAGGGAAATAGAATTGAGCGGAGCTGTGCAGGTATGGCGAGGGCCAGGCTAGTCATACGCTATAAACAATCAGACAATCAATCAGATGGCAGTTCATTACAGTCCTGATAAAACACTGTCCTTAAAAACCATAAAACAGTCACACACACAAACACACAATTTCAGTTGAACATGTTATATTTACATGTCTATGTCCATCTGGACAGTCAGAGAGACATTCAGCAGGTAGACAGTCAGAGAGACATTCAGCAGGTAGACAGTCAGAGAGACACTCAGCAGGAGGACAGTCAGAGAGACACTCAGCAGGTGGACAGTCAGAGAGACATTCAGCAGGTAGACAGTCAAGAGAGACACTCAGCAGGAGGACAGTCAGAGAGACATTCAGCAGGTGGACAGTCAGAGAGACACTCAGCAGGTGGACAGTCAGAGAGACACTCAGCAGGTGGACAGTCAGAGAGACACTCAGCAGGTGGACAGTCAGAGAGACATTCAGCAGGTGGACAGTCAGAGAGACATTCAGCAGGTAGACAGTCAGAGAGACACTCAGCAGGAGGACAGTCAGAGAGACATTCAGCAGGTGGACAGTCAGAGAGACATTCAGCAGGTAGACAGTCAGAGAGACACTCAGCAGGAGGACAGTCAGAGAGACATTCAGCAGGTGGACAGTCAGAGAGACACTCAGCAGGTGGACAGTCAGAGAGACATTCAGCAGGAGGACAGTCAGAGAGACATTCAGTAGGTGGACAGTCAGAGAGACACTCAGCAGGTGGACAGTTAGAGAGACATTCAGCAGGTGGACAGTCAGAGAGACATTCAGCAGGTGAACAGTCAGAGAGATACTCAGCAGGAGGACAGTCAGAGAGACACTCAGCAGGAGGACAGTCAGAGAGACACTCAGCAGGTGGACAGTCAGAGAGACATTCAGCAGGTGGACAGTCAGAGAGACACTCGGCAGGAGGACAGTCAGAGAGACACTCAGCAGGTGGACAGTCAGAGAGACAGTGGTTTGGACATGTCCAGAGGAGGGACAGTGGTTTGGACATGTCCAGAGGAGGGACAATGGTTTGGACATGTCCAGAGGAGGGACAGTGGGTATATTAGTAGAAGGATGTTAGACATGAAGCTGCAGGAAAAAGACAAAGAGGAGATATATGGATGCAGTTAGCGAGGACATGAAGGTAGTTGGAGTGAGGACAGAGGATTCAGAGGACAGAGTGAGGTGGAGGAGGATGACTCGCTGTGGCGACCCCTGAAAAGGGAAAAGCCGAAAGAAGAAGAAGCGTTAACATTTAACTTGACCACTGCAGCGTGACAAGCTGTGAACGCTGTATTGTAACATAAAGAGAGGTTTTAATGTTTTCACCGTGATTTTTGTGCTAAATTTGCTCTTATGTTTCATTTTTCACCTCAAAGCGGAGTGAGCAGACAGCCCCTACCCTTCCCCAAAGAGCGTCGTTACGTCATCACGGTCAAACTGCAGTGATGCAGGTAAGATGAAAATAGAAGTGACGTGCATTTGGTGAAAACTGAGAATTGTTTTGTAACTTTTTCATATTTTTATGTTTTCTGGTGATTTTTATTGGCTTTAACACATGTCAAACTCAAGAGCTGCGGGTCAAATCTAGTCCAGCAGGTTTGGATGTTGTCAGTCCATACAATGGGCGTTATCAACTGTTATCATCCCCATTTGTAGCGGCGAATAGGTCACAATTTACCTATTACTGTAGCATGTTTAACAGAACGTTATCAGCGTTGTTATCGCTGTGAGTAGGCAGCGGGTTTCCGTAAACCCGGAAGTGTAGCGTTTTTGTTTTTTCAGCTTATGTAACCGTTTTCCTCAACCTAACCTTAAACCTGACCCCGAGGACCAACCCTAAACCTAACCAAGACCCTAAACCTAACCAAGACCCTAAACCTAACCAAGACCCTAAACCTAACGCCAGAGGCTTTACTTGAAACTTTAACACGTAGCTAAAGATGGAGCCTGCTTTCATCGCTTGTAACGGTGACAACGTACCTTTAAACCTACTAGTAGGTACAGTAAGGGCATTCTGACCGCTACGTATGGGGATGATAATAATTGATAAGGGCCATTTTATGGTTGATAACATCCGAAGCGGGTGATCTAGTCTCCCAAGATGATAATTTAAATGTAAACTATTGTATATCTTCTCGTTTTTTTTTTTTTTTAAACAACTGATAAGCACATTAATTCAACCTTTATTTATACAGGTTATTCCCACTGAGCCTTGTGGACTCATTTACAAGAGAGACCTGATTTTAACCAAGAGTGATGACAACAGTAGACAACCATAACTAATACATACAGTACACATTGAGAATAACAAGTGAAATTGTATTAAAAAAATGTAATTGTCATTTAGTACAGACTTCTTTTGCCATCTGGCTAACGTTGAAGCCAGACAGAAAGCTGGATCATTCTATCATTATTGATTTCTGATGTGGGGAAAGTAACAGAACGTCAAGCGAGGCAGATAAACTCTTGTTCCAGATACTGCAACCAAGAAAAATCAGGTATCTGACTTGAGTTTTTGTATCAGCTCAAAGTGGCCCATGCCTCTGACAAAGTTTTTACATTTTGGCTACTTTTGGTATCCAAAGACGTAATCTAAATGCTGTTTCATTTTTTACGACACTTGAATATTTGCGCTTAGATGTGATATATGGTATGATGATTTATCAAATAAAGGCTTAGTGTGTGCCTGACAGGCGGATCTAGGGCATTCATGTGTGTATTTACACAATGCATAGCTGGAAAGACATGAGAAATCATCTTAGAGAAGCAATCGTTTCTCCCCGTCAAGAAGAAAAAAGTTGCCTATCCAAGCAGTTGCTGATCTTCCGGGGAGTTGGTGTCCCAACAAGTTCACCCCAAGGTCAAACTGTTTCAGAGAAATGACAAAGAAACCAAGTGCTCCATATCAGACTCTGTAGGGCTCAGTTAGCAGGTTAAAAGTTAAAGTTCATGTCAGGACAATCAGACAAGAACTCAACAGGAATGACTTGTTTCAAAAGGGCTGCAGAAAACAAACAGAACATGGCAGCACGACAGGTTTGTAAATGCTTCATCTGAATGAGCTGCAAGACTTCTGGAAATATGTTCTTTGGACAGACAATACCAAAAACACATGCTTACCCACAATGCACAGCTGCATGTTTGAAGTTAACCAAACTGCATAGAGGTAGTCCTTGACTTATGCCGGGTTCCCACCAAACGCTTTTCGCGCCTCCGAAGCAGCCACTTTACATTGAAAGTCTATGTGGCCGAGCATCTTGGCGCGGCGCAGCGTGACGCGGTGCGTCTTCAGCAGTTCAAGCAGCGCGGCAGTGAGCGGCATCTGTTTTCCGCGCCCGCGTCGCATCCGAGCAGCGACTGTCGGAGTTCGTTCAAATGAACCTTGACCTACTTCTGCTACTCGACGCGTCGCAGCAACCAATCGGGAGAGACTCCGCTATGTGATGACGCAACAATGACGGGACTGTTTTTGGACTTTTTGAACTTACCCCAACGAGCCTCCATGAATAAACCAGCCTCCAGTAAGAAACTTGGCATTTTTACGGTTGCCGCTGTCCGCTCGAGCATACGATCACCCCAAACATAAAAAAACGTTTTAATCTCAACAAAGACCTTCGGAGCTGCAGTTTGGCTCGTAGAAAACCCACTCAAGTAGTAACGGGGCTCACGAACAGCTGATTTTATTTGCCCAGTGAACAGAAAACAAAACAAATCTGACCGGGAAGGGAGCCAGACGCTGCTCCACCTGCGCTTCATCAGACGCGTTCTGTGTGAACAGACATCTGTTGACAAGCAGCAAACACGGTGCGTTGGGAGCATTTTGACGTGTTTGGTGGGAACGTGGCATTACAGCGGTCTCGACTTACGGCGATTTGGTGTTACGAACGCATCTTATTAATAAATAAAAATAATAATAATAATAATAAAAAATATTGAAAAATCTTATTTCATGTGTTTAAACGTTCTTGATTTTATGTGTACAGCACATTGTTGCAGCTGTGGTTGTTTTAAATGGCTTTGCAAATAAATTATTATGATTATTATTACTGTATTATTATTTTGAAGCCTATTACGCAGTTTTCGGCAGTGTTCTGCAGTTTTCGGCAGTGTTCTGCAGTTTTCGGCAGTGTTCGGCAGTTGTCGTTTAGCTTCGGTTACCTCCAGCTTCGACAGCCGGCTTTGGATAGACCGTCTGTCCGATCAGAGATTGCTTCGCTCAGATAAATGAGCTGGAAACGGTCGGTGAACTCTGTGGATGTCTCAGGCGGACGAACGGCTTGGCGGCCTGGATGTTGGTGGCACCCGGAGCTAACAAGCTAAAACGCGGACGAACGGCTTGGCGGCCTGGATGTTGGTGGCACCCGGAGCTAACATGCTAACGCCAGCCCCTCCAGGGACACGGAGCTGACGGACGGCGGAGACGCCTTGTACGGCCGGGAGCTCGTCTCGATGCTCCGCCTGGCAGCCTCAGATGTTGGTCGGACCCGGAGCTAACATGCTAACGCGGAGAAATGGCTTCACCAGCTCCCAGTAAGTTATTAACTCTTTTTACCTTCATTATGGCTCCAAATGTATGGAGCTAACATGCAGTTACAAACAGCTTGGACCGCGTGAAGCAGCTGGAAGCTGCAGAGCTCCCATGCAACGAGCTAACATGCTAACAGACATGCTAACTATTTTTTCCTTCATTATGGCTCCAAATGTACTGTATGTGTTTTTTGATAATTATGTAGGGTACTGTGTTAGGATAGGCGAAGTGCTTGGTAACTGTACAGTACCATACATGTACGTGTATAAGTGGCGGCTCCTGTGTTTTCCGACTTATGGCGATTTTCGACATGCGAACGGCCGTAGGAATGGAACTCGTTCGTAAGTCGAGGACTACCTGTATTGGCACACCCACCTCATACCAACAGTAAAACATGGCGGTGGAGGTTTGATGTTTTGGGCTCCTTGCAGTCATCTAGTCAACTATGAACTCTGTGGACCAGATGTTGCAGTGGTCCGGTCAAAGTCCAGAACCTGGCTGAAAGGATGTGGTGGGACCTGTGAAGCAACAAACATATGCAAACCTCAAGGAACTAAAGCAACATTGGAAAGAAATACGGGCCAAAATTAGAGACTGATAAAGTCACACAGAAAACAATTACTGAGAATTATTGCTGCTGGTTTTACAACCTGCTGAATAACAAGGCAGACGTGTTTTTTCCGCATAGATTCTGCATTTTGCTTTAGATTATGTTTAATACATCCTGACACTGTGTGATTTGTCATGTACTGTTGTTGGTCTGAGATTGGATTTACCTCATTTTATGAGTTAGTAAGAACCAGATGACTTTAATTATCTCCTGATACATAAAACCTTTATATTAGAAGGAAGCTGTGCTTTATTTTTCACATGACTGTTGAACTGCCTTTTGTCAAACGGTGATATGATCCTTCTCTGTTGCTGCCTTTTTTTTCTAAACTTGGCATGAAAACTTGCACATACTTCTATGACTGGTATCGTCTCATTTATAGACTTAGAACATGACCTATGGAGTTTAAGGCACGAGTGCTTAAAAAGACATAAAACAGTCCAACAGGTTCAGTGTTTTCCTCACATTTTAAATGCAAAACTCCTTTTACGCTTCTAGCTGATCTCTTCGTTGTCTTTGCACAGCGTTCAACACTTAAAATGGTTTGATTTGGACTCGGTGCAGCAGTTCTCTCTACATACAGTGTAAAATGTTGATTTTCTAATATTAAGACCAATTACAATCAAATCCGAACCATATGTTAGCCTTTTTTTTATGTTGGCTGCATCAAAACATTACAAATTTGCGTCAAATAAAATTCTGTTTCACCTTAGTAGATTTTATCTATCAATTTCACGTTGTATTTTTAAACGGTGATGGTGAACAAAATAATATCAGCCTAATAAACATGGCTGCCAGACGTCTCTAAGGGTTGCGCATTGTGGGTCTCGCAGCCCTGTCTGGCATCTGTCCCACATCAGGATCTGATGGACGCAGGCACTTCCCCTTCAGCTGGGCGCGCTGCCAGCTGGATCAGTGAGCTGCTGGACCAGGCCGAACCTTTGATGGGGTAGAGTAAGCCCACGGGGCATTACAAAATGCACAAGAATGAAATAATGGGAGTGTCATGCTAACACACTTATTAGAATCAGGTTTCTCATGAGCTAAGTATAGACCTTTCTTCTTTTTTGTTACAGTTATATCTGGTTTACATTGATGCTGTAGCTCAGGGGTCAGTAATGAGGATTTAGTGGGATCTATTAGAAGAAATGGGAGATATACTCATAATTGTGTTTTCATCAGCAAATACCCACCTGAAACTTTGAATCCTGTTTTTCTTGGCTTAGAAGGAGTGGTTCATATCTGGGCGGTGGATCCATGGCTCTTCGGCAGCTCAGGATGAACAAACTCGAACAAACCGAGGTTCTTAACATTCAATTGAAGCCCACCACATGGTTCTTCTGCCAAGAGAAAAAAGAAGCATTTCTCTGGAGGAAATTTACAACATCACTGCTAGATGGCACTAAAACTGTCCTCTAAAGAGTTTGTTTGGACTATTTATTCTGTGGAATTGCTTTTATTCATCAGTACCATACATATACTGAATTCTCTAAATGTTCAGAAGATATTTACAGGTGATCCCCGACTTACGAACGAGTTCCATTCCTATGCCCGTTCGTAATACGAAAATCGCTGTAAGTCGGAAAACACCCGAGCCGCCACTTGTACATGTACATGTACGGTACAAAACAGTAACCAAGTTACCAAGCACTTTGCCTATCCTAACACAGTACCCTACATAATTATCACAAAACACATACAGTACTGTACATTTAGAGACAAAATAAAAAGTTAATTTCTTACTTTGAGCTGGTCAAGCCTGTTTCCGTCTGTTTGCATGTTAGCTCGTTGCACGTCCAAGCTGTGCAGCTTTGTGCTGCTTCACGCGGTCCAAACTGTTTACAGAAAGGACTTTTAGCATGTTATCTCCACACATAATGAAGGGAAAAAGAGTGAATAACTTACTTGGAGCCGTTTCTCCGCAGTGTCAATCCAAAAGGCTGCGCGCCTTAGCATCTTAGCCCCTCCAATAGCTGCGCGCATTAGCATCTTAGCCCCTCCAAAAGGCTACCGCAGCTGTTTCTCCGCGTTTTAGCATTTTAGCTTGGTGTCCATCCAACATTTGAGGCTGCCAGGCGGACATCGCGGCGAGCTCCGCCGCCCGTCGGCTCCGTGTCCCCGGTGGGGCATTAGCATCCACCTGTCCATCTTACAGCTAGGCTTGTTAGCATGTTATCTCGTTGCTCCTCCGGTACAGCTCGCTGTCTGCTGCTTCACGCGGTCCACAGCGTTGTTTTCCTTCATCCATCCGTCCCTCCGCAAAACCGCCGTTCAGCTCCCAGCTTATGTATCCGAGCGCAGCAACCTCTGATCGGACACGGTCCGTCCGACGCCGGCTGTCGGGGCCGGAACTAACTGGCTAAACTGGCGGGCACTGCCGAAAACTGACTGCCGAAAACTGACTGCCGAAAACTGACTGCCGAAAACTGTCGGAAACTGCCGGAAACTTCGTAAATCGGCAAAATATATATATATAAATACATGTACTTTATTTATAAAGCCATTTAAAACAACCACAACTGCAACAAAGTGCTGTACACATGAAATCAAGAACATTTAAACACATACATTTTTTTCATTTTTTTTTCATATTTTTATTAATATGATGCGTTCGTAAAGTCGGAATGCCGTAAGTCGAGACCGCCGTAAATCGAGGACTACCTGTACATTGTTGTCTTTTTTCCAAAGAGGTCTCTTGTTTTTTATAGTGATGACTGAGTCAGCTTGCTGTCCGTTCCCAAACGGACCGCAAGCTGCAAAGTTTAACGAAAGATTATGTATTTCAAAAAAGGTTTTGCATTGCATCACCCGTTGCCTTTCATGCGTTTAAAGAAAAATTATCTAGAAGTGGCAGAGTTTTTGCCATTTTGGTCAATCTTAGTAAACACTGCATCTTTGTGAAATCTTACAAGGCATGTTAGCACTCAGAGGTAATGTTGGGGATGACTAGAGGCTACTACCACACCCCAATTATCTCCATCCACCCATACATTTTCTTTCTACTTGCTTTCTCCTTTCCAGATACTGTAATGGGACAGTTGGTGAAGTGATAGACAAAGCTTTGTCCCTATAGCTACCCATGTCCCTGGAGAAATTTGATAGTCAGTTCGTATCCGAGGACGAACGGGGTAGTCAGATTCAGATACAAGGGGAGGGAGAGCAGAGGTGTCCGTCTTGAGTGAGAGCCAGAGGAGGAAAAAAAAAAGATTTTTTATCCAATGATTACATTCTGAAGGTTTTGTTCAAATCTTTCCAGTGTTTTACAAGATAATTTGTTAATGCTAAAGACAAACAGACACACGCACATAATAATTACCACACTGGTGCAGTTTATACCTGTGCAGTTGAATTTAAAATATTGAAACATGAATAATATTGCCCAGCCCTACTTCAAACTAAAACACTGTGGTTAGATTGTGGTGCTTTGAGGCCCAACACAAGCACAATTTGTGTCCGTCCAAACAATTTAAAGTGTTTAATATCTTTAATATTCGGCTTTAGACTGTAAAATCTGATTAGTGGGTGAGAAATGTTAACTTGAAGATGGTTCTGGTTGGATATGTCACTCATGTCCGTCACATATGTGAAAAAATTACAGAATAACGTTACGAAAGCAATTTTATTACACAACAGCTCATTAAAATTTTGGACAAAACATATTCTCACATGTTTTAAATAAGAGTGGACGTCCGTAACCACCTGCATGTACTTCTCCCAGCTGGGTACATTGGAGTTTATGCCTGAAGGGAGTAAATTCTGTGAAGCGTCGATCATAATGTTCAGCAGGGTAATGGACTGCAGACGGTTCTGTTTTCATAAACACCATTTGCAATATGCCTTTTAAAAACTTTTTCACTAGCCAGGGATGTATGAGCATCCAGTCAGGCTTGTCACTGAATTAACAACGTTGAATCGGTTTTTATTAAATAATTTGTTTTGTATAAACAACGTTTCCATGTTGATATTCAGGGTTAGACATCAGCAACAACAAAATTAGTCTTTTTTTTTTTCTAAATTAAATCCATCATGAGAGTCTCATAAATGTCAAAACTCCAAAGAATACTTTCAAGTCAAAAATTAAAACTTAAACTTTGAACTAAAATCACAGAATCAGACCGTTCAGATATACTAATTTAAATGCCATGCACATTGAAATTGAATTAGCTTATTGTGACTAAACCAAAGTTTGATCATGTTAAAGATAACAAAACTTTTTCCCCCCCATGATGATAAATCCATTTAACACAACTTGAAAGGAGGCTCGTAAGTTAAACTGGACAGCTCCAGATTTGGAATCTGAAGAAATGCACTTGAAACAAAACGAGCTCAGTGACAAATTGTTTTATTTCTTAGTCATAACTTTTTTTTTAACTTTCTGAGTGCAGTGAGTGTGGAAACAGAGAACACCATGTGCCTCGTGGCTCGAGTGTTAAAATGCTCTTTTAGTTGTTTAGTAAGCCAAAACTTAATGTGCTGCACAATTAAATCATGTGTTCCCTTGTTTTCTTTTGTTTAGCATGCGTCAAACAACAATTTTTTGTTATTTGGGCAAA
>JBBPBX010101987.1:0-12106 GCA_038048925.1 Garcialebias charrua
ATTCTTACATCTGGTGGCCTTCGTACGTGGTTCTGAAAGTTTATTGATTTCTGTGGTTTCTCATGAACTGTAACGTCATGTTTGCATAAGTGGATCCAAGTTTTAAACTCTGAGGATAATGATTTTGGCTGGAAGTGTTCAAAGCAGGCAGATTCTGCATGTTTTTATCATTTGAAGCTGTGAGATTATTATTGTTTCAACTCTGTTAGACGCTGTTGGAAGCATTCAGGTGAAGTTTTGTCAGCCGTGGTCTGTGGTGGTTCTGGTCCTGGTTCGGTCCAGTTCACGCAGACTCCTGTACAAAGCTTTGTTTGACCGCCGAGTCAGAAGCCTGAAAGCTAATTTAACATCTACAAGATTGCTGTTGTGGTATTTTACATTTTAGAGCAGGTCAAAGAAGCATATAACTGTTAGAACGGTGTCGGATAGTGGTTCTGAAACCCGAGTTCTGCTCCCTTAAAGTGGACGGAACCGACCTTGACGCGCTCCGAGAGAGTCCGTGTTTGTTCAACAGCTGCAGTGCTGTGTTACTGAGCGTAACTACGTTGGCCTGTCTAGGTGTGTTCGCCGCATGTTTCAGAATTTTGGAAAGTTAATTTGTAGCGTTTGAGTTGTTTTAAGAGTCCATAAGGTTGTGGTCTGCGGTGCTGAGCTAACGTTAGAGCTACGTGTCCAAGTACACGTTTGTTTATGAGCTGTGATTGGATGAAACGAGAGCTGGGAGCTGTCAATCACTCGTAGCGAGCGCTGATTCGCTGTAGTGGGAACGCACGCCGTTGCGACCAACCCACTTTGTCGTCATTTCCGGTACTTCATTGGTCGAAGGTAAATCGAACTACATTCACCATGGTTGCTTGGGAAAAGGACTACAGGCACTGTGATTGATTGGTTGACGTCACGTATCTGTGTAGCGAGCTCCGCCTCGCTCAGCACAGCAGAGCTGGTGACGCGCTGCGTCGACCCGCCTATTTGTGTCGTCATTTCCTGGTGCACTTTGAGTGACGAACAGTCACATTCACAAAAAACATCATAAAAAGTCAGCATTTTATGGTGAGTTACCAGCTTTTAATTTTGTTCTGTACACAAACAATAGCTCCTGTTTATTTTAAATAAAATATTTAGAATAACAGAGGTACGGACAAACATTTTTGCTTATTTTAAATACAAAGAATTTAAAATAACAAACAAAAGTACAGTTTTCACTCCAGATAACTAAAAAATTTTTCCTTTCTCTTCCTTTCTCTGACACATCATCTTCCACAGTTGTCCTGTGCACATTTAAACTTTCCTGTTTATTTCAAATAGTGAAAAGTTTAGAATAACGAATACAGAACATCTTTTATTTTGATTTTCACTGAAAATCCAGATAAAAGATGGCAGGCACAGAGGGTGAGACCCCTGACACCTCTGATACAGGGCAGCCTGTGCCACCTCAAGGCCACGACCCGACCAAAGCAGATTGGATCGAATGTGCCTTATTTTCACTCACAGGGCCCATCACAAACTACCATGAAGAGACACAGTTGATGGAGGAAGCAGATGTGGACAGTGCATTAAAAACTGTAACAGCTGGAACCACAACGGCTGAAAAGAAAGCAGACAGAGATAAACGTTTGGCTAAATTAAGCCTTCTGTTAAAGGCCAAGCTAGACTTTGAAACTGCTGTACGCCGGGCTGTCTCTACATCATGTTTAACAGCACAAAGGGAGGTTGCCACTTTACAGCAGGAGGTAAAGAGTTTAACACAGTCGAGTATTGGCAGCGCTGAACAAACGCGTAGTCTCTACGAAGAATGCAGAGTGTTAAAAAGGGATTTTGACCAATCACAAGATGATTTGGAAAAATGTGTGGTGGAGAAGGATACGTATTACCATCAATACAAGTCGCTTCAGGCGGATTGTGGGGAGGCACGAGACGCGCTGGAAAAATGCACGGACACCCTGGAATCATTATCACTACGGTACACAAGGCTGCAAGAAGATTATAGAAAATCACAAGAACAGCACATGATGTTACAACGTGAAAATGATGGGTTAAAAGTCCAACTGAACAGTTGTCGAATAGAGCGTGCATCAGCAATGAACAAACTCTTTGAAGAAGAGAGAAAATGTTTGGGTCTCATGAGTAAACACCTTGAGAACTCACCGCCTCCGCTGCCTCCTCCCATACCTGATGACCTACTCCCTCCTCCACCGCCCCCGCCCATGCCAGATGCACTACTCCCTCCAACACCACCGCGCCGTCCCTTAGGGCCTCTAAAACCGACAATCCCACCGGATGCACCGGTGGGTGGATCTGATAATAACCCACAAATACCTCTATCAATGGCTGAACTACGGAATATGGCGAAAAGCATTCAAACCTTCGCCCCTGGCCCAATGGGCTCACACGAAACCAAGATCTATCTCGAAGACCTTGATTTCCAGCTTCAACGCTTCCCAGAAGCTACAGATGATGATAGAATCTGTCTGTTAAGGTTAACATCGGACAGGACGGTGCATGCTTTTATGAAGCGTCAACGAGAAGCAGTGATGAAAGACTACAGTCTTCTCTGTGCTGCGCTGATAAGAGTTTTCTCCTTGCACGGGGCCCGATGGCATCATAACAGCAGCTAACATCAAGCAAGGTAGGAATGAACACCCAAGGTCATATTATGACCGAATATTCCGTGCCTATTTCGGGGACAGATGCGAACCTGAAATGGAGGAGGAGGTAGGGTTTAAGTATATTTTCAGCCAAAACCTCTGCCCTGACATAAGAGAGAAAGTACATGTCAGCGCAAACTATAAACGGAGGTCCATCGAAGACATAAGAGAGTGCGCGATAGATGTTTTTACAGGTCGCTCACCAAACAAGACACCCTTTGAAGTGTGTCCTGGTGAAAAGGTCAAATACCAATCGCTAGACCTTGAAGGAGCAAGAGCGCCAGCTCACTCTTTTAAGGAAGCCGAGAATAAGCAATATTTCCAACCTGACAGACCGCAAAATGAAGGTGTCCGCTGGAACAAAGACCAAAAGGGGTCCAGAGACCCTAAGTGGTACAGGCCGCATCAAGAGGAAGAACCCCATCATCAAAAAAGGGGGGCTTTCCAAAAGAAAAAGAAATATGGGTCCCAAGGTGACTCATATGAAAGAGGGTGGTCCCAGAGAGGACCCCCGAGCAATGCGCCAGCTCCTGCACCTCAAACTGAACAGTCTGGGGCGAGGAAAAACCCACAGAAGTTCCAGAAAAAAGGCCCTAAACCTCTGTCTTCAGAAGAGATGGAGAACATACGTCGGTTGTTAGAAAGTTTGAAAAAAACAAACAAGGAAAACAAACCTGGTGTGATGTGTAGCACTATCATTGATAGTGACTCAGAACACACAAATAACAGCAATGCCACGATTGCTGACAGTCACCAAGATACTGATGGTCAGGATGCTGACAATCAGGGTATAGACAGTCAACAAGATGTTGACTGTAACCATGACATCATTGTTACAGAGTCCGAGAGCCCCTCATCAGAAAAAGGGGGGGAAAGCGCACTCACCAAAGACAATGACTCGTCACAGACCGATCACTCAGACCCATGTGTGACTGCACTACCAGTACAGGTGAATGGAATTCACACAGACAGTGGTAGACGTAACAAACGTCGAAAAAAACCTGATAGGTTCCTGTGTAACATTATCAGGAAGGGGCCCGCTAAGAAGGCTTACCTGTCAATCACTTTAGAAGGGGTCCTCACAGAAGAGGCCCTCCTGGATGGTGGGGCTGACATAACCATTATGTCTCCCACACTGTTGAAGGAGCTAAGGATAGCCGCTAGCGGGGTTGACAGGGAAATACCCCTCAAAGAATGTGCTGTAGTACTACAGGGACTCTCAGAGACGAGTACAACCCTTACAGCTATAGCCATGGTTCATATGCAGATTGGTGAAATGACGCTATACCACCCGGTACACGTGTCCACCGTTGACTCATTCCCATTTTTGGTGGGCCAAGACTTTATAAACCGCTTTGACGCGATTATAGATTATGGCGATCAAACAATGTGGACCAGAGTGAGCCAACCACTGCCGATCGATATGCCTACACATGGTGACACTGACTGTTTTACAGCAGGTACCGCGGAAGGCACAAAGGGGTCCTCCAACGAGAGCACAATCCCGGTAAGTGAACCTTCAGCAACAGGTGAGGCAGAAAAGGCCCAACAAGAGAGCCTCCTCTGCGAGCTGGAACAGTCAGCACCCACTGAACACTACCTACCACGGGTAGTCAAAGGTGTTGAGATCCAAGGATCCCACGCCGATGATGCTGTTTTGTCTCCTTGGACGGAGAAATCAGCGATCAGCCAAGCTTTCTATGGAACCTTGGTTGAGAAACAGTTGGGTCTAGATATGAACAAAAAGGCTTTCCGCTTTTCGTTAGACCCCAACGATAAACAGGTAATGACCGCTAAAGGGATCATTGACCTTAAACTAATCTGGAACCAACGAGAACTGGATCACCCGTTCCTCGTGGTCCCGAACTTACCACATGCAACCTACATAGGCTCCGACATTTTGGTAAGATTAGGTGTCCGAGTGGACATCAACAACAATGTACTGTGGTCACTGGATACAGCCACAAAGGACTCTCCTGTGCTGACCACAGAGAACCTTAAGGCTGGACAGACCATTCCAGAGGTCTGTCAGATTGCTAACAGCCATAACACTGCGGTACCACCTCAGGTTATGAACAAGCCGGTGATGTGTCACATCATGAAAGGACAAGCTATTAGCACAAAACTGGCATACTTTCAACCATCTCCTATGTTTTTCAACTTAGGACTGTCCATGGAGGCCACATTCCAAGTGACCCTCGACTGCAGAACCACGACTGTTGCTGTGTGCAACACAAGCACAGAAGAGGTACTGATCCCAAAAAACACACAGCTAGGATGGTTGATCTCCACTGATTTTCATGATTTTGAGCTAAGCATTCCATTTCTGGGAGGACTCCCAGAGAACTTGATCCCATATCAACACACGGGGCAAGTCTTGTTCACGAAACCAACACAGGCCATAGCTCTTTTCTCCCCCAGTGAGTCCGACCAGGACACTGTCCGCAGGTTCGGTTTCAACAAAGGAGACAGTCTATGCCCCCAAACTTACAGTGCACTACCTGTTGACAGGTTTTACGACACTGAAGGGGACTCACTGGAGCTCCCCAAAGAACAAGAATCCCTCTCAGTTGCTTCACAGATTGACCAGGTGGTCGCCCAAGCCGACGCCCTGAAAACTGATGAAGAAAGGGACAAACTTCGCAAAGTTCTTCTAAAATATGAGAAATCATTCTCAACTGACTCGATGGATTGTGGGTTGACCACGCTCCACACAGTGAGCATCCCAACCCCGCCTAATGCTCCCCCTGCATTTGTCAGACAGTACAAGATTCCTCTGGCAGCACATCAACCTGTCAGAGAAATCATTAATGACCTGTTAGAAAAAGGTATCATCCGATACTGTAACAGCACTTACTCTGCGCCTTTATGGCCGGTGTTAAAACCTAATGGTAAGTGGAGACTCACTATAGACTACAGAAAGCTGAACAAACAAGTTCCCTTATCCAGATGGCCTATGACGCAACTCCAACAGGAACTGCCCAAGGTCACCAATGGTAAGTACTTCTCGACCCTCGACGTCGCCTCTGGTTTTTGGACCATCCCTGTGCGCGCCGAGGACCAGTACAAACTAGCTTTCACTTTTGGTGGCCGTCAGTACACCTTTAACAGGTGTCCCTTTGGCTACGCTAACTCACCTGCAGAGTTCAACATCTTCTTGAACAAAGCATGTCCAGACGCCCACGAGCGTGGGACACTGATCTACGTGGACGATGTCCTTTTGAGGCAGCCAACACTGGACTCACATTTGGCTGAGATCGACCACGTTCTGAATCAGCTGACAACTGCTGGTGCTAAAATATCGCTGTCGAAATGTCAATGGTGCAGAACCAAAGTGGACTACGTTGGCCTACTTGTAGGTCCTGACGGAGTACAACCACAGCTGACTCGCACCCAAGGCCTCGACAATCTCAAAGTCCCCACCAATCTCAAAGAACTACAAAGTTTTCTGGGCGTGTGTAACTACTCGAACCAATTCATCGAGAACTATGCGGACCTTGCGAAACCACTGACTGAACTCCTTAAAAAAGACGTACCATTTGTTTGGACTGACAAACAGCAACAGGCAATGGACGCTCTTATAAACAGGATCAAGTCAGCCCCTTGTTTAGTCTACCCAGACTACAACAAAGAGTTTTACTTGGAAGTGGGCTTCTCAGCTCATTGCATAAGTGCGGGTCTGTACCAGATACACGACAGAGACAAACGTGTGGTAGCCTACGCCAGCAAAACGATGGCAGGCCCCGAGTTGAGATTCTCAGACTGTGAGAAAGCTTTACTGACCACAGTGTGGGCAGTTAAACATTTCTCCAGCTACATTGGTGGACAGAAAATCATTGTGGAAACACAACACCAGCCAGTGACCTTTCTTAACAGTGAACGCATCAGAGATGGTGTGGTGACAAACTCACGTGTTGCAACGTGGCTCATGGCGCTTCAAAGTTTTAACCTAGACATACGTTATGGTCAAAACAAGAAGTCTCATCTGGGGACGGACTTGGCAATCTGCCAGAAGTGTACACAAGATGTACCAGCCACCCAGCCGCCGGTTGAGGTTGTCGTGTTATTAAATTATACACGTGAGTTCGGCTGCTAGCTTAACGTGGCTTTATTCTTCAACACCATGAAACGAAACTCAACACGTTCATGTCCCTCACTGATGACGTCACACTCGTGCGTCCCTGTATTAAATATACAGTTACACCACATCTCCCCTTTCTAGAATCAATGGGTAGACTGCCATTGATCCTGCAGAACCTTAAGGGATTATTCTGCCCCTGTGGCTGGAAGGTCTGCTCCTATCTTTACCTCAAACCATGCTCACACACACAACAGACACACATCAACTACTCTTAGCTTAGAACACTAAATTTTCAACAGAATGTCAGAAAATAAAGTCTGTGCTGTCTGTACTAACTCTAAACTCTGAGGCATGCACATTTACATTTAAACAATGCAAAAAAAACAATAATGAACACAGCATATTCATTTAAAGTAACAAACACTTTCTTTTCTTTTTTTTACTTTGAGTCCTGCACAATCTGCAAAATTTACAAGTCTAATCTGGTTGGTTTTACCACTGCTCTCCCAGACCTGGTTCTGAAAGGAGTGGATGGTGTCTCTGGAACCTTCAGATGTGGTGATGCTGCAGGTGGTGCTGCAGCAGGTTGTTTTGGACTCCCCGGATCATGTTCAGCTGCACCGCAGGTGCTCTGCTCCGGCAAAGGCTGCATGGCCACAAGATGACGCCGGTTTCTCCTTATAATCCCGTGGGATCCCTCCACCAGATATGAGCGGGGTGTAGTGTGGCTTCCAATGACAGTACCAGCTGTCTTTTGGTCTGTAACCCACACATTCTGTCCAGCTGCCAGTCTGTTAAGATCCTGTGCCCGGTGTCGCTGATCATAACGTTGAGCATCTTTTCTCCTTCTCTCCTTTTCCTTCTGTTGAACAGCATCCCCATCAGGAAGAGCAGGATTTAGCAATGAGGGGAAAATAGGCACAGTGGTTCTGAGCCTCCTTCCCATAAGGAGTTGCGCTGGACTGTATCCATTTTGGAGTGGGGTAACCCTGTAGGCAAGCAGAGCGAGGTACGGATCATCTGATTTTTTCAACAGCCCCTTCACCGTCTGTACTGCACGCTCAGCTTCTGCATTCCCCTGAGGGTACTTTGGGCTGCTGGTCACATGACGGAACCCATAAGACTCTGCAAAGTCAGCAAAGGCTGCTCCAGAGAACTGTGGCCCATTATCAGTCACTAAAGTCTCACAGATCCCGTGACGTGCAAAAATTGACTTCAAGTGGAGGATCACATCATTTGACCTTGTGGGGTTTAGGAAAGCGATCTCCACATACCTTGACATGTAGTCCACCACTAGGAGGTAAGTCTTGCTCCCTAGCATGAACAGATCCGCTCCACACTTTTGCCATGGTCGCCCTGGAAATGGTGTTGTCATCAGGGGCTCCCTGTGGTTCTGTCTCTCCTGGCAGCATGCCCTGCAGTTAAGAACCAACTCGTTCAGCTGCTGGCTGAGGCCTGGCCACCACACGGACTGTCGTGCCCGCTCCCGGCACTTTACCACACCCTGATGTCCATCATGCAGTTTAGCAAGAACATCATTTCTCATTGTAGAGGGAATAATGAGTCTCTGTCCCTTTAGCAGTAGGCCATCTTGAACTGTAATGAAGGATCTTTCAGCCCAGTATGACTTTAGTGCTGGCTCTTTATTGATGCTTGTGGGCCAGCCTTCTTCGCACAGCTGCATCACGCGCGCACACACACTGTCTCTCTGCAGCTGCTCCTTCAGTTCTTCCAAATAGGCAGTACTCGCAGGTAGATTGCTCATTACCATATCTACGTAGATGTTTGTGTCCTCAAACAGCTCTTTCTCTGTGGGTGTTTCACCTCTTTCAACCGGTGCTCGTGACAGCGTATCTGCTGTCCACAGACATTTCCCTGCCACATGTGCTATTGAGTAGGAATAGCGCATGAGACGCATTCTGAAACGTTGGATTCGAGGAGGTAGGGAATCTAGTGGTTGCAACCCCAAGAGACTTAAAAGAGGCTTGTGATCCGTCTCCAGTTGGAAATGTTTCCCAATCAGGAAGTTTTGGAACCTCTCGCAAGCCCAGGTCAGACCCAGTGCCTCCTTCTCCACTTGTGCATATCTTTGCTCAGTTGGTGTGAGAGACCGCGATATATAAGCTATCGGCTTCCACTCCTCACCCCATCTTTGAAGCAGCACTCCTCCTAGCCCGTATGATGATGCATCTGCTGAGACTTTGCAGTCCCTATTAGGATCATACATAGCTAGAACTGGTGGTGATGACAGTGCCTCCTTCAGATCTCGAAAAGCTTTTGCCTGCTCGATGCCCCACATCCAGCAGTTCTTTTTCGACAGGAGATCACGTAAGGGTTTGTCTCTCTCCGCCAGCTGTGGAATAAACTTGCCCATCTGGTTTACCATCCCCAGAAAGGATCGTACTTCACTCACTGTTGTCGGCTCTTTCATCTTCCTCACAGCTTCAGTCTTGCCTGGATCTGGGCTGATGCCGTTGGCAGAGACCACATGACCTAGGAAACTTACAACAGTCTTAGACAGATCACATTTTTCCATGTTTAACGTGATACCTGCCTTCTGGATTTTCTGCAGAACTGCATGCAGGCGAGTGTCGTGCTCCTCTTGAGTACATCCCCACACCAGCACATCATCGATATGGCACACCACTCCTTCGAGCCCTTCTGTGACTTCTGTCACCATCCTGTTCTGAAAGTGCTCAGGAGCTGATGCTATGCCAAAAGGTAAACGTTTGAAGAAAAAACGTCCAAAAGGTGTGATGAATGTTGTTAGTTTTGCTGAATCTTCTGTGAGGGGAATTTGCCAAAACCCCATATTAGCATCCAGCTTACTGAAAATTTTTGCTCCCGCCAGCTTTCCAAGTGTTTCCTCCACTGATGGCAGGATGAATTTCTCTCGACGTACTGACTCGTTCAGTTTGGTTAGATCCACACATATTCGCACGGCCCCTGTCTTTTTAGGCACCACCACGATGCCAGCGCACCAGTCCGTTGGCTCCTCGACTCTACATATCACACCGAGGCTCTCCATGCGGGACAGTTCCTGTCTGACCTTGTCTGTTAATGGCAATGGGATCCTCCTTGGTGTTTTTAGTGAGAACGGTTCTGCCCCTGGTTTTAGCTTTATGGCATATGGCTGGTGTACCTCTCCAAGTCCACTGCATAGTTTTGGGTAGGTTTGTTTTAGTGACTCTATGTCAACACTGTCTAGGCGTGCAACTAGCCCCAGCCTACAGCTCACAGATCTTCCCAACAATGCAGTGTGCAGGTGGCGAACAATGTACACCTCCTCCATCTCTTCTTTCCCACCTCTCTGTAGCAGCAGCCTGGCAACGCCCACAACATCAAGTGGACTCCTACCTGGCCCCAAAAGTGGTTTAGCAGCTTTTTGGAGCATGGGTGGACTGTCTTTAAATATGTTCTGAAACACGACGTGCGGCAGAACAGTGACATCGGCACCTGTGTCGATTTTAAATGTCACACTTTCGTCGAGAATGTTAATTTTCACCAACCAAGGATCACCATCTGTTGTGATGCTGCCAAGGAAAATGGCGTCTTCATCCTCTTCTTCCACCTCATGTACTGACTTGGGTGTCCTGCACACACGGCTATAATGCCCTTTTCTGCCACACATGTGACATTTGCTTTCATTTGCAGGACAGTCACGTTTAGGATGTGATGGAGATTTGCCACATTTCAAACACTGTGACTGTGAAGCTTTTCCCTTGTTGTTTTGCTCTTTGACATGCTGAGGTGGTTTATTTTTAGCAAACTTGCCATTTTTATACTCTCTGACTCTGTCCACAAACTTATCATCACTAGCTTGTGCTTTGGAGTGTCCTTGCAGCGAAGCTTGCTGTTTTTTCACTTCCTCGCTTTGACGTGCCATCCTCACTGCTTTATCTAACGTAAGTTCTGCGTCCAGCTGCATGCGTTCAGAGAGCCCTTTGTCCAATAGTCCAACAACAAGTCTGTCTCTGATTAGCTCATCGTGTAACACCCCATAGTTACAGTGTTCAGCTAACGCAAATAGCACAGTCACAAACGAATCCACCGACTCCCCCTCTTTTTGTCTCCGCATGTTGAACTTAGCACGCTCATATATTACGTTTTTCTTTACAATGAAGAATCTTTGCAAGCTGTCACGTACCCCCTTGTAGGTGTTTCTATCTGCAGCCGTCAGTGTTAGCCCACGCAAGATGTCGTCCGCCTCGTCACCCATGCAGTAGATCAGCGTGTTTATCTGATTCTCTTCTGAGCTTGCATTTAGGTTACTTGCCAGGCGAAATCTTTCAAATCTTCTGATCCATTTGTCCCACTCTTGCGGTTTTGCAAAGTCGAAGGACTCCGGCGGCTGGATGTTGAACGTAGCACATGGTCCTGGGCCCGCTGCACCTCTTTGCAGCGCCGCTGCTGTCGGCTGCCCCGTCCCGCTGCTCGTGTTTTCTCCGTCGCTCATTTCGTCCTCTTTTTTGTCTTGCAGGCGTACAAACTGACAGGCTTCACTCCACGTAGCTACAGGACTTCTGACACCATGTCGTGTTATTAAATTATACACGTGAGTTCGGCTGCTAGCTTAACGTGGCTTTATTCTTCAACACCATGAAACGAAACTCAACACGTTCATGTCCCTCACTGATGACGTCACACTCGTGCGTCCCTGTATTAAATATACAGTTACACCACAAGGTAAAGCCCCCAGTAACTGAAGACCCGAATCACCACTTCTTTGATGACAATATCTGCAAATATATGACAACATTGTACGTGGATGGATCTTCATTCCTCCGCGACAAAATCTGCAGAGCAGGTGTTGGAGGGGTCCTCCTCCAAGACCAAGAGCAGATAACTTTCAGCTACAAATTAGGATCTCAGACTTCTCAGTACGCTGAGATTGCAGGAATCCTAATAGCTCTCCAGATGGTAGTAGAACGCTCTATCAAGACGCTAGTCATCTGCACTGACTCTAACTATGCTCGTTTGAGTTTCGCTTGTCACCTCGCTGTGTGGAAACAGAACGGTTTCCTAACAAGCGACAGAAAAGTGGTCAAACACAAAGAGCTTTTCATAGCGTGTGATCACTTGGTGACATCACACGACTTACAGATCTACTGGAAGAAAGTTCCAGGGCATTCTAGAGTCCCAGGCGATGACAAGCACTACAATGACATTGCAGATTCCTTAGCCAAAGAAGGAGCCGACGAAGGTCCTCTATGGTCCTTCGACCCCTCCTGGTTAATCAAGACTCTGTCAATACAACCTACGGTCAGGGTTATGGCAGTCACACGTGCCCAGGCCGCAGCCAGACCTGCTGACAACGCAGTCTCTGTACGACCTGCACTGACTGACCCAGACATCATCCAACTACAGAAGTCGGATCCTG
>JBBPBX010101990.1:0-12105 GCA_038048925.1 Garcialebias charrua
TGAGTCTATGAAGATTCCTCAGAAACACAATCATCACACTGTAAGTTTAATGCAAAATTAGTGTTTTGCTACAAAATAATTCATGACTGCACATAATGAGTGCGATTTTAAGTCTTAAGCGAAGATTTGCTTAATTCACTCCCCCCCACACACACACACACCCTTTGAGATTCAGGTTTTATCTGCATGCTGCCTCGTACAGATTTTGGTTCAGGAACAAGCATGTAGGTCTGCACAAATACTATACTCTGAAGACCTTCAAGCAGAAAAACTTCACACACCATACGCTGATGATACGCTGATGTGAATGTTCATAGTTTTTGAGACAAGTGTTTCTCTGGGCTGAAATCAAACTGTGAACTGTAAACCTTAATGTTTTTGGTATAAGGTATTTAGGTGGGTGAGAGTTACACTGTGGAGAAGAACAGGGAGTTTTTTTGTTTCTTATTCAAGGCAGCGCAGAGTGACAGATCCTGGTGAGTGGAGGTGGCAATTGTATCCACCCCCAGGTGCAATGAGCAGCCAGGGGGTGGACAATGGTGGCCTTGACCCCCATAGATTAATATATGTGGATATCTACATCCTTGACACCAAACCTACCCATCACTTCCTCATCCCCTCTGTTTCCTTCACCAACATGTCCATTCAGGTCTGCTCCAATCACCACTCTTTCCTCCCTGGGAATACTCTCTATCACTTCATCCAGATCTTTCTCCTCCCCATCACATCCAACCTGTGGAGCATAACCACTGACTATGTTTAGCATCAGACCTTCTACTTCTACCTTCAGACACATCACCCTATCTGACACTCTCTTCACCTCTACTACATTCTTTGCCAACTCCTCCTTCAGGACCACCCCTACTCCATTTCTCTTTCTATCCACACCATGGTAAAACAGTTTGAACCCTGCTCCAATACTGCGAGCCTTGCTGCCCTTCCACTTGGTCTCTTGGACACATAAAACATCTACCTTTCTTCTCTGCATCATGTCAGCCAGCTCTCTACCTTTGCCTGTCATTGTCCCCACATTTAGAGTTGCAACCCTCAGTCCTACATTCTTCACTTTCCTCCTCTCCCTCTGTCTCCTGACACGTTTCCCTCCTCGGGGTCTTCGACTAACAGTAGCACAATTTCCGCCGGCACCCTGTTTGTCAACAGCACCGGTGGTGGTCGTTGTTAACCCGGGCCTCGACCGATCCGGTATGGTTTCACTTTGATGAACTCGCATTATGGTTTTGGTAAAAGTGTTTTACATTGGATGCTGTTCCTGACACAACCCTCACCATTTACCCGTGCTTCGGACCGGCACAAGAGATCAGAATCAGAATCAGAATATCTTTATTGGCATTGCACCAGGTACAACATGAGCATGTACACACAGTCATCCTGAAGGGGGACTAGTGTTTGAAGCTGCAGCAGTTAATCTGCACGGCCCTCTCATCCCTTATCAGAATGATAATTTTAGATATGAAAAAGGAGAAAAACCATGAGGGTAGATAGTGGTATTACAAAAAAGATCTTTCACATCTTGTCTATTAGGACACAATATGAGACATCAAAAAACTCTACCAGCAAGCACAGTTAAGACAAATCACATATGCATTTGAGGTCAAGGCGGTGAGATTAGTCCATAAGCCTTGTTCAGATCAGCAACAGTTCTGTTGATGTTACCAGCCAGCACCTCTGATAAGCGCTCACAGAGAGTTCTCCAGAGAGGGGGTGGGGGTGCAATAGATGCAGTTGTTTTTCCTCAGTTGCTCATGTCCCAGGAGAAATTTGATAGTCAGCCTTCCAAGGCTGTTTGGGGAGTCAGATTTGAGATAAGCATGATTATTTTTCACTTCAGGCAGACAGTTTACTTTTCTGTAGCCTTGAGTCCAGCTGGACGATCCAATCCAATATGATCCAATTGTGTGAACCTTTCCACTGATCCAAGCTATGAATCCTCTTCCAGATTGAGACCACCACAGCGTTGACAAGTCCCAAACCCTGCGGGTGGCCTGTGATTCTCAGAGATCGCCTCCACCTTCCGGTTAAGCTCGTAAAGCAGCTGATTCATTGAGGTCACAGCACGGATCAAACTCTCAATTTGACTCGGGAGCTTTGACATGGCAGTAATCGCCGCTGAAGTCTTCCTCAATTTCCAATAGAACAGTGCTCCACAAATGCCGAAAAGCAAAGCACCTGCTATCATAAATCCAATTATATACATATCCTCCACGTCCTCCACAGATAGGACCGACAGACACATCACCTTCCATTCCCCCCAGGAATCCATGACGTATCCCCCAGAAAGCATCTGTGAAGGGCAAGCTGGTTCTCCCGGACCTTGTCGCTTTGTTGAAAAAATCTTGTCAATAGAGTTGATCATCCACAAAACCAGATCCATAATCAATTTGCGTTCGAGAGATGAGTGCTGAGGAACTGCAGACAAGACAAAAGTGCCATGCGGGGTTAGGAAACGTTGAGGAGGAAAGGAGAAAAGCTGCTGCTTCGACCAGAGCCTAGGCAAAATATATATATATAATAATAATAAAAAAACACTGGCTTGTGCTCCCTGTTGGCTGGTTTATTTAGTTATTTAGTTTCTGAACCATTTTGGTCTTGGTTGTCCTCAGGCTGTTTCAAGTTGGCCATCTGGCCTAAAACTTCTGATTGTTGTACATGAGGATTGTTTTGGATGGGTGTGTTTTGTATGTGTTCAAGTCTACTTTTAAGACTTTCCAACAGGAGGATGGCAGATAACAGCATCTGTGGTGAGAACAGGGAACAGGTGGAAGAGAACTTGGAGAGGTGGAGGTGTGCACTTGAAAGAAGAGAAATGAAAGTCAGTCGTAGTAAGACAGAGTACATGTGTGTGGATGAGAGGGAGGAGGTGGAACAGTGAGGCTACAAGGGTCAGAGGTCACAAAGGTGCAGGACTTCAAGTACTTGGGGTCCACTGTCCAGGAAAATGCCCGATTGATAATTAGTTTGCTGTTCCTAAATGTTGGTTCTGTGCCAGTAAACCAGCAAATTAAAATGGATTATACCAAATCTTCCAAGACGAGTGGTCAAATATTCAACCAGAAGATTGCTGATGAACATTTTAAGCAAATATTCATTAATAATAATAATAATAATAATGCATTTTATTTGGTAGCGCCTTTCAAAGCACTCAAGGACACTTTACAGCATTAAAAACACAATAAAAACAGTATAAAATAACTATATACCGGTAAAAAGAAAAATTAAAATCAATTAAAAAACACACAAAAAAGAAAATATATAAAATAACTACATAAAAAAGAAAAATTAAAGTGAGAAGGCTAACTTGAACAGATGAGTTTTGAGTTTTGATTTGAAGGTCAGAAGGCAGTCAATGTTACGGATGTCTGGGGGAAGAGCGTTCCAGAGTTGGGGAGCAGAGTGAGAAAAGGCTCTGTGTCCCATGGTGCGGAGGCGGACAAGAGGCACGTTGAGGTGGATGGAAGAGGAAGAACGAAGGGAGCGTGAATGGGTGGTAATGTGCAGGAGATCAGACAGGTAAGGAGGGGCGAGGCTATGAATAGCCTTGAAAGTGTATAACAGGATTTTAAATTGAATTCTGAATGTGACTGGAAGCCAGTGGAGTTGCTGCAAAACTGGGGTGATGTGGTGGAATGAGGGGGTTTTGGTAACAATGCGGGCAGCTGAGTTTTGAACCAATTGAAGCTTACGGGTTAATTTGTGAGGCAGACCAAAAAGGAGAGAGTTACAGTAATCAATTCGAGAAGTGACCAGACTGTGGACCAGGATGGAAGCAGAGTGCAGAGAGAGGGATGGACGGAGACGGTTGATGTTTCGAAGGTGGAAATAAGCAGACCGGGTGATACTATTGATGTGAGAGTGAAAAGAGAGAGTGCTATCGAGAATGACACCCAAACTCTTAACGTGAGGGGAGGGAGAAACCAAGGAGTTGTCAATATTGAGGGAAAAACTGTTAACTTTAGATAAGGTGGATTTAGTACCAATGAGTAAGAACTCTGTTTTATCACTGTTTAATTTCAGGAAGTTAGACGTGAACCAGGATTTAATTTCAGCTAAGCAGGAAGTGAGGGAGGAGGGAGGCAGTGAAGAGTCAGGTGCAGTGGATAAAAAGAGCTGGGTGTCATCAGCAAAACAATGGAAATGGATGTTAAATTTACGGAAGATATGGCCAAGGGGGAGAAGGTAGATGATGAAAAGAAGAGGCCCCAGGACAGAGCCTTGGGGCACACCTGAGGTCACAGGAGAGCAATGGGATCTGAATGATTTTAGTTTGATGAACTGGGTGCGGCCAGAGAGATAGGACTGAAACCAAGCGAGGGGTGTGTGGGTGATGCCAATGGATGAAAGTCTATGGAGGAGGATGTTGTGGGAGATGGTATCAAAAGCCGCACTGAGATCGAGGAGGATTAGGAGGGAAAGTAAACCAGAATCAGCCGCCATGAGAAGGGAGTTGGTGATTCTGAGGAGAGCAGATTCTGTGCTATGACCGGGGCGGAAACCAGACTGAAACTGTTCGTACAGACTGTTATCTGTTAAATGGAGGTGGAGTTGAGAGGCGACTGTTTTTTCCAGAATTTTAGAGATGAATGGAAGGTTGGAAATAGGACGGAGATTATTGAAGGTATTAGGATCCAATCCAGGTTTTTTAACGATGGGAGTGATAACTGCAGTTTTGAAAATAACTGGGACAGTTCCAGAAGAGAGAGAAGCGTGGATAATAGCAGAAATGAATGGAAGGAGTGATGCAATGCAAGATTTAACAAGGGCTGTAGGGAGAGGATCCAGTGAGCATGTAGAGGACTTGGATTTATGAATAAGTTTGGCTATTTCAGAGGCAGGAGGAAGCTGAAAGACAGAAAAAAGTTGACTGGGCGGGGGAGGCTCAGTGGAGGGAGAAACAGGAGAAACAGGACAAAGTTGCTGATGAATTTTACTGATTTTATCGTTAAAAAAGAACATGAGAGAATTACATGTGTTGTCTGAGTAGAAGTGAGAGGGAAACGAATCCGGAGGATGAAAAATATTATTGAGCAATGAAAATAGGATCTTTGTGTTACCTTTGTTGGAGGAAATGAGGTCAGAGTAATAAGCATGTTTAGTTTGAGATATCAAGTTCTTGTAGTGTAATGTATGGGAGACGTACATGTCCCTGTGGATGGAAAGACCAGATTTTTTATAGAGTCGTTCAAGTTGACGACATTTGGCTTTGATGGTCCGAAGTTCAGGAGTAAACCAGGGGGCAGAATGAGTAAAGGTAACAGATCGTGTTTTAACAGGAGCAATGGAGTTGATAATATGGGTTAAATAATTATTGTATTGAGCAGTGAGTTCATCTGGAGTCAGAAGATGATCAGGGATCAGAGTGGAGGTAATATCAGTGGAGAGGGAATCCAAATTGATGTTTTTAATGTTCCTGAATGAAATGGACCGGCTTATCTTGGTAGATGAAACACACAAAGGAATATGGAACGTAAGAAAAAAATGATCAGAAAAGGTGAGTTCATCGCATTTGCAGTCAACAGGTGTAAGTCCAGAGCAACAAATCAAGTCTAGTGTATGACCCTTAATATGGGTGGAAAAATCAACATATTGATTTAATCCAGAACTCTCCAGGCAGGATAAAAAATCCTTGGTGAGTGGTAGGTTAATATTGTCGATATGGACGTTAAAATCTCCCAATAAAATAATATTAGGTGACAAGGCACACAGTTGGGAAAGAAAGACAGAAAACTCATTTAAAAAATCTTTGTGAGGTCTTGGGGAGCGATAAACAGTGGCAATGATGGTGGGAGTGGGACCAGCCAGTTTACACACAATGCTCTCAAAAGAGCTGACTTCAGGCTAGCCTGGTTGTAACCAGACCCTGTCCTTCACTTCGCTTCGTACTAGGGTCTGGACTTTTCCCATAGAGAAACGTTTCTTGCTGGAGGCGTGGCCTCTGCTTAGGAACAAAACCATTGGATATTTTGAACAGGGAAAGCATTCTGCTCCCTCCCCTCAGAGCCACCCCCCGTGCACTGGTGAACTTGACAACTGCTCCGCCCCCTGCTCCAGGAGTCCTGCAGCTTTTCTCTCGCTGCACAAACTCAGTGTTTATATGTTATAAAACGTTTTAATACAATAAAATCAAACCATGGATCGCTGGTCCAGCTCACCAAAAGACCAGAAAATCTGCAGGGACTCGGTCAGCAACTAAAACCCGAGTTTAATTCTCGTGACAACCTGAGGCATTTCCGTGTTCATTTTACTCAGCAGGAGGGTGGAGGAGAAGGAGGACGAGGGAGCGATTACTTAACTTTTGGGGGAAAAAAACAAAAGAAAACTCCAGATAAGGGATTAAGCATGGGAAATTAATAAATTTGTGTCACATATAAAACAGTTCTGCATCGCTTTGAATGATGCCGTGCTGGTGAACTTGACAGCTGCTCCGCCTCTTGCAGCTCTCGCTGCGCAAATTCTGTGTTTATATAAAACGTTCAATAAAATCAAACCATGGATCGCTGGTCCAGCTCACCAAAACACCAGAAAATCTGATGGGACTCGGTCAGCAACTAAAACCCGAGTTTAATTCTCGTGACAACCTGAGGCATTTCCGTGTTCATTTTACTCAGCAGGAAGGTGGAGGAGAAGGAGGACGAGGGAGCGATTACTTAACTTTTGGGGGAAAAAAAACAAAAGAAAACTCCAGATAAGGGATTAAGAAGGGGAAATTAATAAATTTGTGTCACATATAAACCAGTTCTGCATCGCTTTGAATGAGAACATGCGCTGCTCGCTGACTGAGCGCTGGCAGAGCCCTTTTATAGGACGCTGCGCGCTGGGACTGGTGGGGGCGTGGGTTAGGGTCCAAAACTCCGCCCCTTCTGTTCTCTGATTGGTCCGAACAAAAATCTACCGGAGAAATCCTAGTGGGTGGGTAAAGTCCCAGACTGTGCAGTGAAGGGAAATGAGAATTGAGCGGAGCTGTGCAGGAAGGCGAGGGCCAGGCTAACTTCAGGCACACTCACGGGCAAAACCTTCCAACTCTCGCGATGAATTATCGCGAGACCACCCCCGCGAGAGCTGCGAGGTTGAGAGATGTAAACAAAGCCCTGTGGAGTGGAGTCGTTGAGTTGTGAGAAGTCTAAGGGTTGTTGCCAAGTTTCGGTCAAACAGAGAAAGTCAAGCCTACGGTTGGAGAGGAGATCCTGGATGAGATGTCCTTTGTCCGTGAGAGAACGGATGTTAAGCAGACCAAAGTTGACAGGCGTGGAGTTAGCAGATGGGTTAGCTGACCTGGCTAGGCTGGCTAACATGTTGCGATCTGAAGACCGGGTGGCTTTCCTGGCAGTTCGACGGTTGTTGGTCCAGAAGGAGTGGATGGGTTTCGACCTGTCGAGCTGGAAGTTCCGACGAGACCCACGGTGGATATATCTCCGGCGGGGCAGAAAAGCGATGTCTGGGTGGAGACGCAGCATCGCTGGCGGAGGATTGGGATGGTGCCAACGCAGCCGAAGAAGCTCATCAACTGAGTATTGTAGAAGACCTGCTACAGGTTCAGTGAGGAGTAGCAGGAAAGTCCAAGCGAGGAAAAACCACGCGTAAAAATGACTAATCCACATCGTGAGGCAGAGGAGTCAAACGAGGCCACAAACCCAGTTGGTGTTCGACAGGTAAGCCAGCCTCACTCGACTTGACAGCACACAATCACAGTGTGGTAAAAACTGGATTGAAGGCAGGTTATTTGCACAAAAAAAGCAAAATTTGCGGAAAAAGTCGAATAAAAGTCAAAAAGTTTGCCGATTAAACCATTAGTGGGGGTGTATGCATGTTTTTGTTCCTGCGAGGACTAGAAAAAAATCCACAATGTCTTCAAACTCATCAAATGAATCTTTTGCATTCAAAACCATCAAAGTTGCATGTTATATCATCGCTCCACCTTGGAAAAAGAACAATGCAAATCATCGTGTAGTGCTGGGAACAAATATAGCTTTCATGATGTGTGGATGTAAACTACTGACCACAACTGTAGCTGCTGCTGAGGCAGTCTAAATAAAAAAACTCCTCTTTAGTGTAATGAATGGGTGTCTCTGACCTGTGGTCAAATCACACTGGATTCCACAGAAATATTTCTGCAGCGGCAAACAAACAAATACGTGGAGTGGGCAGAGCTAATCATGAGGTACGGCGAGGCGTCTGTGGGCAGGACGGCAGTAAAGTGGGTTTTCTACGTCTCAGCTGCAACACGAACAACGACTCTCAGGGACCAGAAGAAGGTCCAGGGCGGACGGAGATCAGCGGCCCTCTGTTTGCCAACACTTTATTGTACGTTGGTGTGACCGTGTGTACGTGCAGAATGAATGGGGAGATATTTATGACCAGGGATTTGCCTGAGGACACTGAGGAGTCCAAAGGTCGCTCTCCTGTCAGTTCCTCAGGGTTTCTGGGAGCATCATTAACCAACATTTAACTGCTGGCTTATGAGTAGCATTTAACAACCTGGACTGTCCTCTGGTGTATAAGTCAACACACAACACACCCACCCACAGCGTCTCCTCGTAAATATCCTGACTGTTACACCACTAATTACCTCCCATTCAAATGGCAGCGATGCCGATGAATAAAACCTACACGTTGCATGAATCTGCACAAGTTGTGCCTTTTAATTTGGTGCACACCGACTCAGTCATCAGCTGTCCCAGGCTGTTCTCATTTGCAGGGCGGCTGTTGAAATAGAGGGGGTTGACATGAAGCCGTTTACACACACACATACTATTAATATCAAAAGCACATGTGTCTCCATTCACGCTGTCATCACGGAGACGGGAAGCACGATTGACTGGTTTCCCTGCGCGTGTGAGAGCTCGGCTGTTGTTACGCTTTCAGAACATTTTCTGCTACTATCACCGACCTTTATAGGACCAGACGTCTTTATGGGGACCAGCAAAGGAATCATATTTCATGTTCAGAAAAACAAGGAGCAAAAAACAGTACAAGCTATTTACAGATAAAAAGTATACACATTTATACAGAATAAGTAAATACATACACATTTTGTATATTGCACCATTTCTCCATATATAATGACTGTTGTCCACAAAAAAAAGAAGAAAACAGAGAAGTACAAAGTGATGTGATTATTTAGTGTAATTATAAACTGTGATGGACTGTTTGTAGATGAAGTGTTCTGTGGTGAGAACAGGGAACAGGTGGAAGAGAACTTAGAGAGGTGGAGGTATGCACTTGAAAGAAGAGGAATGAAAGTCAGTCGTAGTAAGACAGAGTCCATGTGTGTGAATGAGAGGGAGGAGGTGGAACAGTGAGGCTACAAGGGTCAGAGGTCACAAAGGTGCAGGACTTCAAGTACTTGGGGTCCACTGTCCAGGAAAATGGGGAATGTGGTAAAGAGGTGAAAAAGAGAGTCCAGGCAGGATGGAGTGGATGGAGAAAAGTTTCAGGAGTGATTTGTGACAAAAAGGTGTCAGCAAAGGTCAAAGGAAAAGTTTACAAGACAGTGGTGAGACCAGCTATGTTGTATGGTCTGGAGACAGAGACATGGACAAAAAGACAGGAGACAGAACTGGAAGTAGCAGAAATGAAGATGCTGAGGTTCTCCTTAGGAGTGACAAGGATGGATAAGATCAGGAATGAGATCATCAGAGGTACAGCACATGTTGAACAACTGGGAGATAAAGTTAGAGAGGACACACTGAGATGGTTTGGACATGTCCAGAGGAGGGACAGTGGTTTGGACATGTCCAGAGGAGGGACAGTGGTTTGGACATGTCCAGAGGAGGGACAGTGGTTTGGACATGTCCAGAGGAGGGACAGTGGTTTGGACATGTCCAGAGGAGGGACAGTGGTTTGGACATGTCCAGAGGAGGGACAGTGGTTTGGACATGTCCAGAGGAGGGACAGTGGTTTGGACATGTCCAGAGGAGGGACAGTGGTTTGGACATGTCCAGAGGAGGGACAGTGGTTTGGACATGTCCAGAGGAGGGACAGTGGTTTGGACATGTCCAGAGGAGGGACAGTGGTTTGGACATGTCCAGAGGAGGGACAGTGGTTTGGACATGTCCAGAGGAGGGACAGTGGTTTGGACATGTCCAGAGGAGGGACAGTGGTTTGGACATGTCCAGAGGAGGGACAGTGGTTTGGACATGTCCAGAGGAGGGACAGTGGTTTGGACATGTCCAGAGGAGGGACAGTGGTTTGGACATGTCCAGAGGAGGGACAGTGGTTTGGACATGTCCAGAGGAGGGACAGTGGTTTGGACATGTCCAGAGGAGGGACAGTGGTTTGGACATGTCCAGAGGAGGGACAGTGGTTTGGACATGTCCAGAGGAGGGACAGTGGTTTGGACATGTCCAGAGGAGGGACAGTGGTTTGGACATGTCCAGAGGAGGGACAGTGGTTTGGACATGTCCAGAGGAGGGACAGTGGTTTGGACATGTCCAGAGGAGGGACAGTGGTTTGGACATGTCCAGAGGAGGGACAGTGGTTTGGACATGTCCAGAGGAGGGACAGTGGTTTGGACATGTCCAGAGGAGGGACAGTGGTTTGGACATGTCCAGAGGAGGGACAGTGGTTTGGACATGTCCAGAGGAGGGACAGTGGTTTGGACATGTCCAGAGGAGGGACAGTGGTTTGGACATGTCCAGAGGAGGGACAGTGGTTTGGACATGTCCAGAGGAGGGACAGTGGTTTGGACATGTCCAGAGGAGGGACAGTGGTTTGGACATGTCCAGAGGAGGGACAGTGGTTTGGACATGTCCAGAGGAGGGACAGTGGTTTGGACATGTCCAGAGGAGGGACAGTGGTTTGGACATGTCCAGAGGAGGGACAGTGGTTTGGACATGTCCAGAGGAGGGACAGTGGTTTGGACATGTCCAGAGGAGGGACAGTGGTTTGGACATGTCCAGAGGAGGGACAGTGGTTTGGACATGTCCAGAGGAGGGACAGTGGTTTGGACATGTCCAGAGGAGGGACAGTGGTTTGGACATGTCCAGAGGAGGGACAGTGGTTTGGACATGTCCAGAGGAGGGACAGTGGTTTGGACATGTCCAGAGGAGGGACAGTGGTTTGGACATGTCCAGAGGAGGGACAGTGGTTTGGACATGTCCAGAGGAGGGACAGTGGTTTGGACATGTCCAGAGGAGGGACAGTGGTTTGGACATGTCCAGAGGAGGGACAGTGGTTTGGACATGTCCAGAGGAGGGACAGTGGTTTGGACATGTCCAGAGGAGGGACAGTGGTTTGGACATGTCCAGAGGAGGGACAGTGGTTTGGACATGTCCAGAGGAGGGACAGTGGTTTGGACATGTCCAGAGGAGGGACAGTGGTTTGGACATGTCCAGAGGAGGGACAGTGGTTTGGACATGTCCAGAGGAGGGACAGTGGTTTGGACATGTCCAGAGGAGGGACAGTGGTTTGGACATGTCCAGAGGAGGGACAGTGGTTTGGACATGTCCAGAGGAGGGACAGTGGTTTGGACATGTCCAGAGGAGGGACAGTGGTTTGGACATGTCCAGAGGAGGGACAGTGGTTTGGACATGTCCAGAGGAGGGACAGTGGTTTGGACATGTCCAGAGGAGGGACAGTGGTTTGGACATGTCCAGAGGAGGGACAGTGGTTTGGACATGTCCAGAGGAGGGACAGTGGTTTGGACATGTCCAGAGGAGGGACAGTGGTTTGGACATGTCCAGAGGAGGGACAGTGGTTTGGACATGTCCAGAGGAGGGACAGTGGTTTGGACATGTCCAGAGGAGGGACAGTGGTTTGGACATGTCCAGAGGAGGGACAGTGGTTTGGACATGTCCAGAGGAGGGACAGTGGTTTGGACATGTCCAGAGGAGGGACAGTGGTTTGGACATGTCCAGAGGAGGGACAGTGGTTTGGACATGTCCAGAGGAGGGACAGTGGTTTGGACATGTCCAGAGGAGGGACAGTGGTTTGGACATGTCCAGAGGAGGGACAGTGGTTTGGACATGTCCAGAGGAGGGACAGTGGTTTGGACATGTCCAGAGGAGGGACAGTGGTTTGGACATGTCCAGAGGAGGGACAGTGGTTTGGACATGTCCAGAGGAGGGACAGTGGTTTGGACATGTCCAGAGG